>CAVLEF010000003.1:11642500-11797500 GCA_963661955.1 Leptosia nina | reverse complement strand
GAACTACCGCAACAGATGAAAAAATGGAGAAGTTTTATCGCGTTGCGGTTCCAGTCAGCAGATTTACGAATATTCAAAGTCCAAATAGCGACAGAGCATCTAGATTAGATGTTATAATAAGGCTGGGTAATTCATCTTCTATCTCGTGGTCTTTCATTTGTGTATTTTATTTACACTTCTACGCTCTCAATATGTTGCCATCAACAGATAAAATACAACAGACAGTAGTTTATGCGAGTAGTACAAATTATATATAAACTTATTTGGTAATTATTTCAACTACGACCCGACTCTTTGGATTACAAAAGCTTCCAAAACATCGTGCCGTAGTTAAAATAATTACCAAATAAGTTTAACTAATATATATTGCGTTGTACATCGTTAAAGCGTTTTATTTAAATCTATAGGTAAGTTGACGAATTGTTTCACTCCACAAACATATTAGGATGTTCATAAAATGAGCAGCTTGTGTACTTAAAGCACTTGAAGTCAATTTATCCTTACCCCGCGTAAGGACAAACTCAGTGAGGTCCAAAGACGAAATGTTATAATAATATTTATTCTGCCCGAACCCACACATTTTACGAACAGCCAGAATTAGATTAGAGAGCGGGCAAGCCTACCTAGGTGGCGAGAAAAATATTGACTTTCTGAAATTAAGTGATTTTTGATTGCTTGCTTAATTACTGGTTCCGATGGATTCCCAACGGGTTATTGCCTAACATTGCGGTTGGGAATAACAGCTATTGATTCCGAGAACGAGGTAGGGGTGCCGTGCAGGAAAACACGGCCCCGCCTTTGTACTGTGGAGGGACCAATACACAACAAATTAAGAGATTTCAATTGATCATCTGCAAATCGCTTTTATATAAATTAATGACCCGTCAAAATAAGTGGTTCTAAAATTTTAATTGGGTCGCATACTTATTTAAATTTATACGTGTTTAATTGGCATGTTAAAATATGAGTAAATACGACTACACGACCTTTATAAGTGACTGTAAATGACGAAGGTAAAGTGGCTTGAAGCATATTTTGTTTAAATACATGTTATAACAATGTTTTCTCTTTATATTAATTATTTTAAATATATAATAAATTATGGCTAAAAATGGATTTTAAATTGAAATTATGACGCGGGCGGAACTTGAATCGGTATCCACAAAATTCCGTGCTGTTGCTCAAACCAATTGAGCTACCGTGTCGTGTATTTTTTATTAAATAATGCCATCATCTGCTATAACATGTGAAAAAGTTTAAAATTTTCAAATATTACTCAATTCATCAACGGATTATAATTTCAGTCCCCACCAGCTACAATATTTTTCCAATCAGTTTATATTTTTCTAAAACAAGTTGGCTTTTGTCTGATAATTTGGATATTAAATGGGTCTCGACCTGTGGATTTCTGAATATCTTGTTTTCTTCTTCTTCTTTTTGAGATGCATGAAGTATTTCTTCCGTCAAATGTACTCTATTAAAAAGAAATAAGTATCAAATGTTCAAGGACTCATCTAACACGTGTAACACAGATGTATCGATGTAATACTGTTTCAGCAGAATTTGTTACACAAAGAGCTTATCTGTCGATAGTTCGCGTATGTGACGAATCAGATTAGAAGATTGTACGTCGACAACCCTGGAATCAAGGCTGACCTTGAGGGGTAAGAAATGAAACGATTTTATTACATTACTGTATTGGTTCCATTACATTGTTCGGTTATTTAGTAATTTCAGATGTTTTAGAAACATTTGTCCCTTATTATGAATAGTTTTACAATTATATATTTTATATTCAAATCTATTTAAATGTGAAAAAAATAATAATAATGTCATCATATTATGCACATGTGAAAAATATTTAAATAAAACACTTTATCGGTTTAAAACGCGATATATATTAGTTAAACTTATTTTAAAATTATTTTACGTACGCCCCGTATTTCAGATGCTTTGCAGCAGCCGTGATAAAGGGGAGACTCCGTGACCACGGATAAAGTTTAACTAATATATATCGCGTTTTAAACCGTTAAAGTGTTTTATTTAAATGCGAACTAGTCGCGTAAACAACGGGCCGTATGTAAAAAATATATAAGTTTTCAATCGTTAAATGACATATTTTTAAAAACCTTTTATTTATTGAAAAAATCTTACACAGGTGGGATTTGAACCAACGATCAGTCTTCTGTACTGATGCTCTATGAGAAGAGTTTAACTTTTTCTTTATAAAACCTTTCTATACATTCGAATAAATCAACAGTAAAAAATAAAAAGTAGCATCGTATTGTCATTAATTTAATACGTGATAACTTAAAGCTTTCTGCTACAAAACACAATACCCACCAAAAATTACAGATAAAAAGTTCACAAACGAACCTATTCACATACAATCAAAGAGAGATCTAATCCAGCGTAAGTTGACCTCCATCCAGCTGACAATTTATTTCTCTTTGTGCGATATTCTGTTGATATAGGGGTCATATAAAACTGGAGACTGTTATGTGAAGAGTATCGGAAAATGCTAGTTTTTGAATAACCTCTTCCTTTAGTGAGGTAATAATAGCTTTGTACAGACATCTGGTGCATTATAATTTTTGAATTTTTGGAGTAACCATTCGGGTTTTACTTGTTTCAAGTCAATTAATTAGTTCTTGTATTTTATTCGTATTTTTGTATTATATACAAAGATACACCATGTATATATTTAATAAAATATTTTGACGGTTTTAACTAAAATAATAAATAAGGTAACTTATTTTTTTACCATGTAGCCAGATTTGATTACTAGTGTAGTGTGTCGTAGTTTTCTTTTCTCTCTAAAATTGCCTTTTAAAATACTTAATAATTAAATGCTTTTTTTCTTTCTTTAGCAAAAGGAAACTTACAATTTATCAAATAAATTTATTATTTAATTAGGAAGCTAAAGTATAATTATTTACGTTAACATCCCGGATTCTGACCGGCTCCGTGGTTTATAGTTAGAAATTGCGTTAAATGTGGGTGGATGTTAATTTGAATCTTGAAGTAACAATAAGAATAACTATATTAATAAGAACAGACTATTAATAAACTAATTATTTAATATTAAATCAACCAATAAACACAGAGATATGTTCACACGTGTCAAATAAAGATTGGAATTTAACTTTACACGCTTGGAACACACTATTGGAAACTGCAAAGCTTTTACAGTTTAGTTTTCACAGTAAAGTAAAACAAACTTTTGTAGTATTAAACCGCAACTTTATAGAAACGTTGAACAAACAATTGCTAAAGGTAACTGACGTAAAGTACTCAGAAAATAAACCTTTTCTGGCCACTTAACGTGTTTTCACATTGAATTATAACAATATGTCAATTAGTGTATGTTTCTTATATGTTGTATTAAGAGTTATAATAATTAATTAATATACTTATTATAAGTTACTTCAATAAATTTATATAAAATGAAATTATGTATTGTCCGTAGTTAACTCGTAGTTTATATTTAAATAAACGTAAATGGTTAAAACCTAAATATATTAAGTAATTTATTTTTAATTAAATTTAACTATGCATACATGACTGTTCCAGTGACAACATCGGGGGTTGTTAAAATAAATTAATAATATGTCGTGTTGTAAACGTTAAAGGCATTTTTTATCATAAGTAAGGACATAAAATAATAATGAAATAAGTGTAATGTTTAAAATGTGAAATGGTTTCGTTCATTCATTTTAGAATCCCTCTCGACTAAGGCTAAATTGTCAAAAGTGTTTAGATTTCAAGTACATATTTATTTGTAAACAAATAAAACTAGTTAACCATGGGAATATATTTTATTTTAAATTATGAGAATACAAAGCAATAGCACATAAATATATTTCAAATGACTAAAGATTTAAATAAATTGTAGCCGAATCAGTATGAATCAAACCTTACTTTCACAAAATCCTAGTGTTAGTACGTGGGTTGCCCTTTTTGCATTCTTTATGCGTTCCTTATGAGGACGTGTTGACTAGCCCGTGAGTAATGTTCAAATAAGAGTTATAACATTAAGAACGAGAAATTAATTTAAAACGTGTAGACTCTATTTGAATTGCGTCATAGAAATACATGTTGTTGTACAAATTACAGTAATACTTACAATCAGAGACAATTTTATTTTTGTTTTACAAGAGAATTTTACGATTTAAAGCGCGGTATATATTAGGAAAAACTTATTTTAACTACGGCTCGACGTTTCGGATGCCTTTCAGCAGCTGTGTCACGCGGAGACTTTGAAGTCAAATAAGTTTGAGTAATATATATCGCGTTTTAAACCGTTAAAGTATTTTATTTACAAGTGTATTACTCACGTAAACTACAGACAGTTTTTATTTATATAAGTATTATCAATAAGTAATTCAATTAAAATAGTTCTTATGTTGAATTTTTTGAAAAAATAAATTACCGTCCGTAACGTCGAATTATATTCATAAAATTTAAAAATAAGGGTATCAATATATTTCGTGTTTGGAACCTTTACAAATGTGATCACGTAAACTATGCACGGACTTAATATGAAAAATATTAAAATGTTACCAATCGTATTGACCATAAAATGATTTAAGATAAATTAAATACAAAAGTGTTTAAAAATGATATCTACTTTTTACAGTAGTAACATTTGACGTCGGTACCCAATTACTGTTATTTTTAATAACTTTATTTTATATATATATTATATATATATATATATATATATATAAAGTTATTCCAAACCAAATATAAAATGTGCCTAATTGTTTTATCGCATTACACACTCAATCTGGCGATGATTTACAAATCGTAGCGTCGTAGCAAATTGTAGATGTCTCGTAGCTGTGCTACCAAGTGCAGACGCGACCGTGGTTACGTCTCTGCTACGGTTACAAAGACCTCGACCGGATGGGATAAAGGCACGGATTAGGTTAGGAAAAACATTTTATTATATGCTTAGCTACAATATTATATAACTAGCTGAATCAGCGACTTCATCCGCGTAGAATAGTTATTTTGGGCATCCAAAATTGTTTTTGCTAACTGTCCTAACTTACGTCATCGGTCGCTTGCCGTCGCTCGCGACCCGTCCTTTCCCGTTCCCGTTGTTGTTGCGAGGTTATCTTAAGAGATGGGCATATACCTACTGTCGCGGACATTTTTATTGTCATAATTTGAAGAAGAATTATTCTCTCATACATATTATTGTGTTACTTGAACCGTTTTCGCAGCGTACGCATCGGAAACCTAATGCTATATTTCAATAAAATAAACTATTAACAAACCTCAAAAGTAGGGTCTAGAGGTACTTGTGTTTTTTGAGGAGATCACAAAAGCAAAGCATTTGAAACTTTGGATCGTAGACGAAATAAAGTTCAATAATAGAAATAATAACGTGTTATAAACCGGTAATGTATTAGTATCAGTGAGTAGATATGTTACCTACAGACAATATAATTATATTGTAGTCATTAGCTAATTATTATTTTATACTACATTTGTTTTTATATGAAATCCAAAATATATTCATAGAATTTGTAAAGCTATTTTAAATTATAATTTTAATGTGTATATATAGTTATGTGTACTGACGTCCTTAATGTATATACGTATAGTCCTACTCTACTTCATAAGTTGATTTAACAAATTATGCAAATACAATCAAATGGAAAATAGATTTGCCAGAACCAGACTGACATTCAGTCTATGTATACTCTAGATATATAGTCATAACCCGACTGATGCGCCGTAATTAACAATTACGGTTAAACGCAAATCAGGCAGTGGTTTCAACCTCATTTGTACAGATCAGTGATTGATCATGAAGCTCTTCATGATCAATCACTAATAAACCAATATGTAACTTAACGTTATTTGTACCGTTATACGTAAAAAAACGATTGATAAGCTTTAAGTAAATGACACGTTACACGACAGTAGTAAGAGCTATTTGAAATTATAGAAAAATTAAACACTCTCTGTAGTTACACATTTAAATAAAATACTTTAACGGTTTCAAACGCGATATAGATTAGTTAAATTTATTGGAGATTATTTTAACAGCCCGCGCGACGGTTCGGATGCAGTCGTGGTCCACATCACCATGGTTAATGCAAATTTCTGCAAAACATTTCCAAATAAGTATGACTAAAATATATCACGTTTTAAACAGTTAAAGCGTGTCATTCAAATGATAGAAATATGTTTCCGTCGCGTCTGGCCCTGTCGTGTGATTTAAGTGGTTTATAGAAAAAACAGTGTAAGGTACAAATGCGTCTGCTTCATAAGACAAACCTCAGTGTGCGGTCCGATTGATACAAATAATTGCAATTATAAAACCTTTTTTAAATTCTAATCAAACACATTCAATAATATTACATCGCTATATTATACATTTTACTTGTAAGGGATGATTAAGATAGAATGAATAAACAGTGCAGAGTAAAGCAGTAAAACTTTGGTGCCATATATTTATTATGTTAATACTTGGGCGTTAAAGTTGAAAACAATTTGATGTCAATAAATTTTACACATCCATTTTTAAGCTACCTTAATACGCTTTACCCGGCATATCGATATCGCATTATGGAAGGTGATAGATGACGTAACTATAGCCTTGTCCAACTGAGCGCGTTCCAAGTTCGAAGTTACTTTGTAAAGGGACTGTAGACTTTTAATTATAGCTTTTATGGTTTCCACTTATCTTAAAAAGATTCATGAAACTTGCAATGTTTTAATATATTTTAAATTTGATGAAGTTTTGATAATTCATAGGTATTTAAATAAAACACTTTAACGGTTTAAAACGCGATATATTAGTTAAACTTATTTGAAAATGATCTTTTACTTAGGCCCGACGTTTCGGATGCTTTGCAGGAGCCGTGGTCACGGGGAGCACAAACGTCGGACCGAAGTTAAAAATAATTTTCAAATAAGTCTAACTAATATATCGCGTTTTAAACCGTTAAAGTGTTTTATTTAAATGTGTACTACTCGCGTAAACTATAGACAGTATGAATAGGTATAGCAATTTGTAACTATAAATTTTAGAAAGATTGTTTAGCGTTATATGTAGTTAACAGGTGTAGTAGAATAGAAAAGAATAGAAGACGTTTATGTTGAAACAACGCAAGACATTTAACAAAGATAATATAGAAAAATTACAAATAAAATATCACTTTACTAAGTACATATAAAGGAGTCCACTCAGCTACGCTGGACTATTGTCCCAACACTAATATTCCGTGGTCTCTTCAGAGTAAACGTTCAAATAAAATATTTAACGGTTTGAAACGTAAAATATGCACCAACAATGTTACATTTCTAAAATTTGCGACCTTTAGTATTAAGCGATATATATTGCTTGTTAAACCATTATAAATATAAGAAAATGTGTTTAATAAAGTTTTAATTGTTTTAAGATTATGCACAATGCAGTTTATTAGAAATAAGACCTGTACTTTATGAAAACGTCAAAAAATATCGAATATTTTTGGAGAGTTGAAGCTTTGTAAAAGCACTAGTTGTCTGCATACGTAAAATAACAGTCGCAATGACGGTCTGAATTTTTTTACGAAATTTAGATAAACATTTTTGAATTTTCTAATTACATCGCTACATTTTTATGTGGCAAACCTAAGTTTTTGTTAGTATTTTGACATTGTGTGAGAGAATACACAATGCTATCTAAGTTATTATTCTTACTTAGGACATTAAACTGCTGCATCTATTTGAATAGACGATAAGCTCATTGAAACTAAACTCTTATCGATATTGTTTACGCGTGAGATTGTTTCATCTTAATTAAAGGTTAGGGTAATTTTAATCTCCGAGTCTGATGTGTCAAAATTCTTTTGTAGATTTTATCTTCAAAGGCTTAAAATTTACGAAAGAATTGGCACAATATAATATTCTTAAATTTTTGTTACAAAATTATAAAAACGACCAGTAGTAATTAAAATTTAAAAATAAATTTCAGTATTATTTTAAAAAAATTGTATAAATCGTAAAAAAGAATATGAATAGTATGAATGAATATACATTTTTTTATTGTTTTATTTTACAGTATTTATTTTTAATTTTAACGGACAGACAAAATTAGAAAGATTACTTATCTACTCAAGTAAGAAGACACAACAGACTTGAGTATTTATATGTGCAAGCTTTATCCCGTGTTTCTTTTTCAAAATTCAAGGTCCTTCCACCCTGCCACCTGAGGCAATAGGCAAGGGGTGAGCGCCATTTGCGCCCAGACTCTCGGCCGGGATGGGCGTCCCGCGACTCAGTAGCACCGCACCAGCTGAGCCTGAGCTCGGGCGCGCGAGACGTCCGCACTTGTTGCTCGTCGACGACTCGCGTGAAGCACGCCTCAACGAAGGTTAGTGCCCTTTGCATTTCAACTTACAAATGTTCGTATTCATTATTACAAAAGCACGGTACAAAACAGTATTGTATATTACTTTGTGTGAGGGAAATTATTCTTTTTACGAAACTATGAAGAGGCTTTTGCATACCTTTCTTTTTTCACCCTAAGAATATTTTCATTTTCAAAAGTGATGTGAATACGTCTGGGGCATATAAAAATAAAACATTTACCTGGTTGTTGACGGTTCTGGGAAACGTCGGGTCTTTTAACTAATAAATTTCTTCCAATTAACCGTTAAATGTATGATATTTAAATTACACAATAGCCATAAACTATGAACGTTTATTGATTTCGCGTCAATATTGAATCACTTTGTGAAATTTTAACAAAATAATATTTATGTTTATTTTTTAACGACCATGCACTTGACGTCCTTTCTTCTTTATTTTATAAATTTACTTGTTGTGGGTTTATCAAATTCGTAGTGATTTCGATTTCAATTTCAATGTGAGTGAATATTTTTTCACGAAAATCTCCTTGTCTTGGTCTTACCACATTATTATTTGCGGAACAAATTTTACTTCTACATGAAACTGGTTTCTTATGTTATATATATATATAATATTTAGACATTTACTAACTCATTCCTTACTTATTGCATATTTGAAATTTAAAAAATACATTACGTATTTCGTTTACTGAATAACACATATTTGTAACAAAATCTTAAAAATTTATGCAAAAAAGAATTAATTTATATCCAATTTTAATACGAAGTTTAAATTTTAAGAGATAAAACTAAAGCTCTAAAGCGTTAATGTGAACGTTCATTATTGTGTATTGAAATCAGTTTTAAAATTTAATTAATGCACAAAGGACTTTTCGCTATTGGATTTTCATACTTTTTATGAGTCTACAATTTAAACAAAATTTTTGATATAAACTTGTATATTAATGGATTAAACATTCTATTTCGTTAATATGTTCAATATTGTTTTATAAGACATAAAATTTAAATGTGTAGGTATTTTAAAATTAATTAGATAAGAAACGAAGAGAAAATGGAAACGCACAATTACGTTTTGCTGTAAAAATTATTTGTGGGCCAGAGGGTAGACATACTTCTGCACCCGTTTTTCTGAACAAGTTTAATAACAGAAGATGTTGATTTAACTTATCGTGAAACCCGAGTTTAAAATTGAGCCCGACTTGGACTCGGATTAACTGAGCTATCTGTGAAGACTGTTTTAATGTATTAATTTTTTGTCATCCAAATAAAGTTTGTTGTTTGACGTTTGTAATATAACAATATGCTATTTACATCGAATAAATCAAAACTCAAATAACATTGTAAAGTTGCCCACCCAGCTAATAGTAAATATTGTAATAAAATACGAATTGAGCAGCCAATATCAGACACAATTTTAACGAAACTCATCGCACAGCAATTATAATCTAACTTCTACTAATGGACCGTCCATTTATTACAACTTTGCATATACATTCTGTAGTCCAGTCCATTTCGGATGTGAGGCGAATTTCAAGCAAGTTTACGAGCTATAAAGCAAAACTACAAAGTAAAAGCTAATATAGCTTACACATATGTGTTTATGTTAACTGCAGAAAGCTTTGTCATTTTTAACTAAGAAAAAACCCTGTTAAAAGAATGCGTATTTAGCATGATGTAGACATATTTGAGTGTCCGTTGTGCTGACATTTTTTTAAGAATAGTCTCGGTAGAAGATGTTCAGCACTTATTTACTCTGCATAACCATTTTTTTCTTTTGGTTTTGAACTTATGACGACTGTAGCAGCCCACTTAACTATTTAGCCATCGTGCGGTCACCTGTAACCTTAACAAAATAAGAAAAATGTTGTTGTAATCTTATCTCTAGTTACTTTTTAGATAATGATTTATAAGTTAGGAGGTAATTTTGCTTCACCGTTTTAAGTCTGCGCTTTCTTGATAGAGGAGGGCAGATGAGCGTGGGTTTCACTCTGGTAGGTGAAATTGACCAGCCAAATCATACCTAAACAAGATCCGATGTCGTTCTATTTTGGCTAAAATTTTTTCATCGATTGTAACCCGGATCCAACATGTTTCAACATTTAAATAAAACACTTTAACGGTTTAAAACGCGATATATTAGTTAAACTTGTTTGAAAATGATTTTTAACTTCGGCCCGACGTTTCGGATGCTTTGCGGTAGCCGTGGTCACGGGGAGACATATATATATCGCGTTTTAAACCGTTAAAATGTTTTATTTAAATGTGTACTACTCGCGTAAACTATAGACAGTATGTTTCAACATGTTATAAATTGATTAGAAATATGTTCGACCCGGTATCAAACCCGTTGATGATTAGCCATACAATATTTTACAATAAAAGTAGCTTTGGTTTAAATATCATACGTATGTACGTGATATCTTATCGAGAGGATGTTGATTTCCTTTGTCGCGTGTGACCTTGAAATGAGCGATGCAGTCATAGATTTCCTCTACATTATACTAGTTATTGCCTCGGTTTTGCATTTGCAGAAAGATAGAAATTAAAATTATTGTGCATGTATACGAAATCCAAAGTGAACTTTGTCTGGTCTGCCTCCTTTATTATAAAAAATGTATGTTGAGAATTAAGGCATGAACTTTGTAATGACGTTGTGCATTCAAATATTAACAATAAAAAACTTCAAACTAAAAAAGTTAATATAATACATGTAAATTAAAAATCGATTATATTTTTTTTTAATTTTACGGTTATAATTACATTGCGCAAGAGGTGCATGTATCAACAATAAGTTAAAAAATTCGAGGATGACGACACGATAGCTCAATTGGTTAGAACAATAGCACGGAACGCTGTGGATGCCGGTTCGAGTCCTGCCCGTGTTATAAATTTGATTTTCGAATAAATTTTTAAATTATATAGCGCGATCATGTACAACATGTGAAAAATATTAATGTTTTCAAATATAATACTGGTTTTTATTCGTTCAATACAGTTTTATAATACTCTGTAGACACAAGTATAGATTGAAAAAATGTTGAACATTAAAAATAATAGAACAAAATCTTAAAAAGATTAATGCCGGGATAAATACTAACCATTACTTTAACTGACTGTCATTAGTTAGTTTAAATGCTTAAACCTTACAAATGATTCTCGCTGTGTAATTTTCAAGGATTTTTGATAATACCCCATTAAGGATGACACCTGCCACTCGACAAAAGGGTGTTAGTCTAAGAGACGACTGCGCGTATTTGGAATATAATCTATCGATCACTATTAACGTGGAATAATATTGGTATTATATTTTAGTAATTGTAGTTTCATGACTTAGTAGGTCTAATAGCAATGTATGGGTCATCGATCCTTACCGGGTCAAAGTGTTTCTAATCAATGTAAGATTTTTCTTAAATATTTCGGACTCCATTTCTTTTTATACATTAGATGAAGTCCATGTGTGAGATGCAAGATGCGTTGTCGATCTATTTCGAGCATTTAGAAATCCACAGACTGAAACCGAAACGTGATTAAACTTGATCGGTTTTTAAATACTCGTGACCTGTACAGAATTTCGATATCACTGCCATTTAATTTCTAAGTTCGTAGACGTAACGAAATATGATTTTATTAGAAACATATTTGACCCGAATCAACGAATTGTGGGTTTGGTCGAACCCACAATTATGATCATCGCTTGTTACCATTAGACCATCGAATTTGTCAAACTATAGTATCTATTTATATAATAACTATACTTAAATTAACACTATTTTATATACTATACAAAATAAAAAATAAAATAATGTTAGTTCCATTACCTATAGTAATTGATATGGATTGTTTTTTGATATTGGTAAAAGCTAAAACATTTATTTTTCTACTTTGACGTCAGAGACACCCTCCAGTTTTAGTCTCCCCGTGACCACGGCTCTGCATCCAAAACGTCGGCCCATTATTAAAAATAATTTTCAAATAAGTTGAAACTAGTATAATATATTGTATTTAAATGCCTACCGATTAAACTATAGTTATTATCAAAAGGTACTTTATTTAATTCATATAAAATATTTAAATCTTCTCCCGATACATTATTAGCTCTTAAACTATTAATTACAGGGCTCAATGGTGTGGAGCCCGGAGAAAATCGTTTTTCGTATGGAAATAATTTTCCACTCAGTGCGCGTTAATTAGCGGCTATCTTTTTTAATTATGCATTACGTTATCTCACGCCACCGACGATATGGATTACCTCAACGTAGATTGAATTTTATTAAAATTACTTTTAAACGTCAGATATAATTTTCATCCATGTGTCTTAGAAACACAGCGTAATGCGTAATCGAAATAAGAGCGTGCACGGAGATGTCATAAAGTGATTATAGTATTCAAGTTATTGTATTTGAGTAAATGTGTCCTTACTATAATTTAGTCTAAAATAAGAAATTATTGCTTGCGTAAAGTCAGCAGAATGTAAAGTGAGAATATTATATAGGTCTGTAAAGCATCCGAAACGTCGGGCCGAAGTTAAAAATAATTTTTAAATAAGTTTAACTAAAATATATCGCGTTTGAAACCGTTAAAGTGTTTTATTCAAACTATATAAACATACAAAAACAGAAATAGAAACAAATTTCTGTCCCTTTTTTATTAACTTATTATGACTTGGTAAGATCCTACATGCACTCTCTAAGCAAAATATTTTTAAATCACGTGAAAAATATTCGCGTTTCAAAATATATTTTTGTCTCATTTCCCCACGAATCAAGCTCTCAGTCAATTATATAAATATAAATAATATATAAATATTATTTAAATTTAAATTTTATTTGAATTAAAAGCATTATTTACATTAAATAGTTTTGATTTAGATAAATTATAATAATAAACCATACCACCCAATTCAGCAGACTTTTACATATCTTGTTTTAATATTTGAACCATTGCTATCTCACCAAACGCAATGACTCAATGGAATTACTATATCAAAACATAATATATTCCCATCCAATTGTTAATTCAATTTCTCAAACTAATCTGCTGTAACTGTCTGCTCAGCCCCCCCATGTCGTGCCTAGATACATTACCACATAAATGAGCACACATAAATCAGTGACATTAAGCTAGGTTATGAATAAGTGTGTCACAGACATTGCGTGGGTGTGGCTGCCGTGGCCGGAATCCCCTTTCGGTATTTCTTTCATGTTTCACTTCACTTATTTCACTCATTAATAAAAGGAGATTTTGGAGGATGGAGGAAGACAAACCCTACTTGAGTGAGAGCTTGGTTCGTGGGGAAATGAGACAAAAATATATTTTGAAACGCGAATATTTTTCGTCATTTAAAAATATGTTGTTTAGGGAGTACATGTAGGATCTTACCAGTTCATAAATAAGTTAATAAAAAAGGGACAGAAATTTGTTTCTACTTAGGTTTTGTATATTTATATAGTTAAAATAAGACACTTTAACGGTTTACAACGCGATATATTTTAGTTAAACTTGTTTGAGAATTATTTTTAACTACGGCCCGACGTTTCGGATGCTTTAGCAGCAGCCTTAGTCACGGGGAGACTAAAGATGGAGGATGTCTCTGAAGTAAAAGTAAAAATTGCTACGCTAGCGCCATCTGTTCTGTAGAAGTTGGTATTTGGCGAAACTGGCCAGGTCCTTGCAGAAGAAGTTTAATTAAAATATATCGCGTGTTAAACCGTTTAAATTTTTTATTTAAATGTGCACTACACGCGTAAACTACAGTCAGTATTTATTGATATTGTTATTTAATTTCTATTTAGGGTCTTCTTATCTAATTTATAGATCAAGATTCTAGTTTATTATTAACGTTGTGGTAAGTTTAAAAGTTCTTACACAACAACAAAACAAGTTTGGTTCAACCGACAGAGATATGTCAAACATTGTATAAATTTAATATGAATTTAAATTTTAATATATAATGCCATAAACATATAAATAACGAGAAAATGTTTAAGTTTCGAAGTATCCATTGTATTCATTTTCTTTTTATGATTTATATTTTATTATATTATATAACTCAGTTCAAATATGAAACAAAAGTGTTCTTCAATCTGAACAGCGTCAGAACGATTTATAGAGTGTCACGGTTTTGCATGCCACTTGGTTTCAAATATCGTCGTCTAAGATCTGTTAAAATTGATATCTCACTTAATATATAATTTACTAGCTGTGTCAGTGACTTTGCCCTCGTAGAAAAGTTATTACCGGCATCAAAATTTCTTTTTGCAAACCTCCTCTGCATCTTTAGAGATTTTAAGCTGGTGCTTACTCTTAATAGATAGACATTTAGTGTTCCGGGTTTTTTTTTAGATCATTTGAAGAAGATTCTATCATGTATATTTTTTGGATATCTTGAACTGTGTTCGCGGGGTACGCAACGGAAACCCACAAAGATGAATTATTTTTCCCCGCTTTTTCCACATTTTTTCTCTCATTTCTCGATATTTCGATAAATCTTCTAACCAACACAAAAATCATTTTTCAATTCCCACCAATAGTTCCTGAAAGGTAAGGAGGTAAAGCCTTGGTCTTTGTCTTTGGAGCGCCAGCAAATTGAGCAAACTGAGCAATCATTCCATTTGAATTCCTTATACCTTTTGTGAATTCATTGATGGACCGCGGGTTGAACAGGGCGTGCGCGTGACGTCATTCGCGTTGATCTTGACCCGGAAGTGGGTCAGGAGCGGATCCCGCGCAGCCTGCGACCTTGCTACGCCTCTACGTCTGCTACGAACCTTCCGGAATTTCGTAGCAACGTAGCCAGGAATAATATATTACACAAGACTTTTTAGTAACGGACAAGTGTCACTCAATATTAATTATTATTATTATATAATGAAAAAGGGTTAAATGATATACATTTTTAAAATTTATTTTAAAAAATATGAGTATTATTATTTTTTCCAACTTTTTATCCGTGAACTATTTATTGTCCAACAGACAGTCCAAACTCAAACCTCCAAATTTAATCAAGTAATTAAAACTGCTAATATTGTTAGTATTAAAAATCAATTTTCATTTCCATGATAAGTAAAAATGTATTCATCTTTAAAGATAAGAATATCTGTGAATGCACTACAGAAATTATCGTTTGTCTATTTTTCTAGATCTAGATTTTAACCGAGCTCTTTGGTCTATCCATATCACCGATGAGTCTGTCTAACAATATTTAGCGGTGGTTTCTCAATTTTAATAATTCATTGATAACGTGGAGTTTTTCAGTGCGCATGCACCTCCTCTGATCTTGACCCGCATAGGGTCAGGAGAAAATTAAGCATATTTAAGAATTAAGTCAATAGAATTATTATGGAAAAAAATTTTAGTATTAGTGTTGTATGGAGTAAATTGACCTGTCTTTGATTCCAATAGTTTAACTCACGTTTGATCCTCATCGATACGACTCATTTGAATGTATATCAATACATGCCCAATTGCGAAGTTCTCAATAATATAATGGATTAGTTGAGTAACCATTTACCAATAGTAAAGATACTAATCTGACTCGATGTGAACTTTATGTAATGATAAATTAAAATGGAACATCCATAGCCACCACGCAGGTTAAAATTTGTGTTAAAAGTGCACAGCACAGCTAGTACTTTGAAGTCTTACTATTTCTAATTATACATATATTTTAGTATTAAATTTTGGGTGATTAGGAAACGACGAACAATATGTAAAATGTTTGGTTGTACCACACTACAATGGCGTCTGCCCCAGGCTCGACATCGGTTTTGCCTCAGACAAAGACTATATATAATAAAAAAAATTATAGATTAGAATAGATTTTTTTAGTATCTAATTGAATTAGAAGCATATTATATTTATTAAAATGTCACTTAAAGATAAATGTCACGGTTGGAAGCTAGGTCCTCATTAATTGTCCTTCAATTTAATTGTGTTGAATAATCTAGCACGTGACATGGTTTACAGTACACTCGTGTTACACTTACTTACAACTGGAACCATCTGTATCTCTTCTCTATATTATACGTCTTTGTTATATATTGTATTGTGACGTAAACATGTGTGAAATTTAACACAATATCAAATTTAAATTGTATTCAAGACGAATCAGCAATCTCTTAAGTATTCCTATTGTAATCAGTGAATACTATTGCAAGATTACAACATTGTTAAGCGAGAGAGGGTGGGTTTGAATCCAGGGAAAACGTATTATTCCCGTTCCGGAGAAATACCCTTGAATACAATTAGTTATAAATCCTAAAATGGGGATATGCTTTCGAGTTAGATGATGTAGTTGAAGCAATATACAGCTAATAGAAACTTTGTTTTTGTTGAGAATGGGTGCAATTATCACCGAGGCATGTTTTATACGTTGAAATAAATTTATAATTTCGAATTATTAATCTAAACTTGTTCCCAATCCAGTCTGTGGATTTCATTATGAATGAAATGTCCAATGTTAAAAATCAGATCATTTTAATTAGATGTTTCACGACTGAAGCATTTTACAACCCGAGTGAATCAAATGCATGTCGGTCCTTCGTGCTTTTACCTTTTACATGTCAATGTAACCGTTGATAATCCATCAAGTTAAATGTAATGATAACCCACAAAAGTAATGTATAAGCGTGGGAATTTTCAAATAAGTTTCACTAATATATTATTATTTATTTACACTTTTTTGCACAAAAAATTTATAATTTTTTTTTTTTTTTTTTTTTTTTTTTTTGCCCCCCTTTCCCCTCCCCCCCCCCCCCCCCCCCCCCCCAATATTATTTAACAGTAAAGCGTTTTATTTAAAAATACATATATAATGTATGTAACATTATACCAAAAGTAATTTTCACGCAGTCGAAATCTAAAGCTAGTGTACAGTAAGGTAACACGAAATTTCCTTACATAAAAGACATTTTTGCTAAGCGTAATGGAAAATTATATCATTTTCCATGAGACAGTGTTTATCTGCTTTAATTAACTTGAATACAGACTCAATTAGCTTAATTGCTTCACGAAAAGCCTGAATTATGAAATATTGTTAAATTCACTGTTTTCATTAAAATACCACTTTACAATGTTCATTGATTTATTAAATACAATTAAATAACAATGGAAGGTATTGTCATATTGTGATTTTAATTTTAATAATACTGATATATTTTTTTACCCTAAAGATTTCCTCCTTGGCACAAGTGTAAGGACGTTGCCGTTGAAGGAAGAATTTGAATCGAACAGGGTACAGCAATTGGAGAATTAACGACTTATCCTTATTTAATCATTGGACAGTCAAGTAGTTCTTTTGTGTTACCTTTTTGCTGATAATCTGTTGTGCATTTAGACCTAGGCGAGTATCGAGGAAGTTATGGGATCGAGCTTATATAGCATCTATTGGAATGCGATATAAGAGTCCAGGTTCAATTCTCGAGCATACTTGTAGAGTTGTACTATACCTGTCATAGTTTACGCGATTAGTACACATTTAAAAACACTTTAACGGTTTAAAACGCGATATATTAGTTAAACTTATTTGGAAGGATTTTTAACTTCGGCCTCCCCCCGTGACCACGGCTGTGCAAAGCATCCGAAACGTCGTCCCGAAGTTAAAAATCATTTCCAGATAAGGTTAACTAATATATCGCGTTTCAAACCGGTAAAGTATTTTATTTAAATGTACTATACCTTATAAACATAAATAAAATAGAAAGTAATTTTAAAAATTACTAGATAAAATATGCATTCTTTAAATTCCAAATTAACTTCAAAACAATATAAAAAGTCATTAACATTTTGTATTGAACATATACAATTAAACATTTGAAATGTGTGTGATGTTGGTTAAACATGAGAATGCGTTGGGCGGAAAAGATGGACCCACTCATACGTCGATACTTAGACCTAACCAAAAAGTGGGTCAATTACCTCCACAAGATAATATGAGCTGAAACAACCCAGCCCCTGGATATTATGCTTTGCTCGTAAATTCTGCTTAATGAAGCTTTTAAGGTTTCTAGTTCTAGTGATAATTATTTTGAATGAAGTATGCTACTTTGTTACAACAAATATTTCGAAATAAATTGCTTTTCTAAGTGCAAGCCAGTCTTGTATGTAGCTTACGCAAATGGTACATTAAAATAAAACATGTTTTACGGTTTAAAACGCGTAATATATTAGAAGAATAACACGTATCCCCCTCATGATCACGACTGTTGAGCATCCGAACTATCAATCAGTTTGTCGTGTATTTTTTTCGAGTTTTAAACAGTTTAGTGTTTTATTGAATCAAATTGAACGTTGATAATGAAATTGTGCTATTTTAACTATTTTACAATTTGCTTATTTAGGCTTTGACACGGTACGCTGTTGATCGTGGGTACGATACACGCCCGCGTTATTTTTAAAATTGGAACAATCTGTAAAATAATAAAACAAGAACATTGTTTTTAATATACTAAAAATAACTGTTTATTTGATAAAAATATAAGATTTTTTATTAAATTTATTATTATTTAATTATCGTATTGAGATAAATATATCTATATTGTGTTACTTAGTGGCATTATATGGGACGATATACAGAAGGCCATAACAAAGGCAAAAAGGGTAATAAATAAATTCTACGTCACGCAAGTTTAAACTCCTAATCAGTTCGAAAACTCGATACAAACCAAAGGAAAACAAATTCATTCGCTCCATATCTGTGGGAAAATCAATGCCTTCTTTGAAATATAATACCTCTACAGTTCGAGGAATCAGGGCGTTTACAAATTGCGGAACCGGGATATAAATTATTGCTAATTTAGCAGACAATTTCGTGGATATCTATACTAATATTACAAAGTTAATGAGTTTGATTGAACGTCATAACCTCAAATACAACTGTGTCGTAATGATTTTTTAGTCAAGTAGCATTTTAGTTTAATGCTTTGTTTTGTAAAAATCTGTAAAATAAACATCATTTTAAAATATAGAAAAACATTTTTACGGTTAAATTTGGCAAATATCATTCATAAATTTCGAAAATATCCCAGCTACAAAAGGCTTGGTTCGTCACTCAGACAAAATTTCGATTCTTCTACCAACAATTTAATACCCTATACCCTATAATCTATGTAGTAGCTAATATAAACTTTCTCAATAAACTGATACAACAAAAAAGTATCAATAATACTACTTTTATTATAGACACGTTAATTTATTAAAAATGTACGGCTTCAAAAACAAAAGTTTTAAAGCTATTGAAATAAACGATTGGGAGGGAACAAACCTTGAAGCGAGATTAAATTATTCGATAGAAAAAGAAAATAATCGGCAAAAGATGGCGATATACCTTTGTTTTAAGTAAACAGATTACCTGTGATTTTTATATTTATTTAAATTCGCACATCTTAAGTTTCTTAATAACTAAAATTTATGATTACTTAAATTTCTAACTTATAGTATAGGAAACTATGACAGCACATATATAATATACAATGATTAATCTTGCTATCACTAAAATGAAAACAATCATATAATTAGTGATAAATGATTTAAAGAAATGTATATAATAAAGAAGTAAGTTAAAAACTCAAAGAGTACATATATAATGGCATAGTAAAAAAAAACCAAATAATTATATATACCGAATATTCATGAATATGAGACATCTGAGTTAAAAGTTGTATTATCATTCAAATTTATTTCTTCGGAAATCACTGTAACTATCAAGTGAATCAAATATTACATAATTACATAACATCATTTACAGTGGAAACCTTAACGTAATAGCAAAATAATAGATAATACATTATATTAAACGATACATTTAAAATAAATATTTCCCATATGTGGGACGTCACACAAGCATATTTGTTTATTGACACAGATAGATTTTACATACAAAATTCTGTACCCAGTTTTACCGAATTATTTACGTTTCCTTCGGTTTCGTTTAGCAATTGCACTACTGAGGCGGTCATAAAAAATATCTGTTTGTTATATCAATAATTGAATTATAGAAATGTGTCTATGATCTATATGCCATATGATATGACATAGTGATCAAAACATACATAGGAACATCACTTTGATTGTATATTATAACCTCGACAACTGCTGACAACGTAATCAAATAATTGCGGAAATTTTCAGAACGTAAATAATATTTTAGAAAGGAACGTTCAACGCTTGACAAGTTAACAAAGATTTTAAGTGCAGGAAAATAATTCATTCCTCCTTGAATCTCTAATTTGCATGCGAAGTGCCACTAGCGCGAGTATAAAAGATAATATTCTTCTACATTTCTTTTCGTATTTTATACAATGACATTAAAATAACAGCTTTTTGGGTAATGAAAACGTGGAAAAGATATTTTCTGCCCCGGTTACGTTTGTAAAAGCAAGAAAATGTATAGGGACGAGAATTAAAATTATTATCTTGCAAATTCATGATTCATTAGGATAATGGACTGAAAGATCTAAAGGAATAAATAGTCTACACTGAACAGTTGGTCAGACATGTTAGATTAAATAAAGTTTCAGATTACGTATCTGTAAGCGAGATTTGACTTCATTATTCAATATGCTTATTTTAGTTATAGGTGAATAAAATTTGTGTCTACTTGGTGTCGTGATTAGTATACTAGATACTAGGTCTAATGTTTGGGCTAATGGATGTTTGGTGTTAAGAATGTTTATATGAGAATATACCGTACTATTTTGAAGTTATAATGCACGAGGTATTTGTTGTTTTTGTAAACTGTGCTCACCACAATGAGTTTAAGGTCTTATACCCCATATTGGGGCGAAAATAGGTTAAACGACAAATATGTATAACCCTATATATCAATTCAGACGCCTAAATCAAAGATTAAACAATAATAAAACAAGATAAATGTTCCTTGAAACCGCGATGACAAAGAGAAAGAAATATAATGAAAAATTAAATATTCACAGCAAGTTTAGCTAAGACTTCTGTCACAAATGAAATGAAGAAACCTGATTCAGTGCCCCTGAGATTTTCTTCGAAACTGCTTGTTACAGTATAGTTGGAACAGTTGGACTATTTTAAAAATATATATTTGCACTTTTAATGTGTATTGTACACATTACAAATTAACAAACTATAATTAAATAGACAAACTTCATTAATTTTAATCTTAGATTAAACATAAATACTTAATACGATGATAATATCAAATACTGTTTGTTTTGTAATTTTCGTTATTTTACGAAGCTTCGTGCGGTTTCAAGCTCTTCAGCTGATGGAATTGGTAACTATTTTTCATTAACGCTTTAGAAAACCCTCCAGTCGGAATTGATTTGTGATAACTGTTTTTATCAATCTGTGGCAAGACGTTTCATGCAGATTTACGAACTGAGATAATTAAGCTCGATTTCATCTTAAAATTTAAACGTTAAACTGACTTGAAAATTAGATTTCCTTACGGAATTCGGATAGATAGAAATTTATATTACATTTCACTGTCAGTTCTTCTGTGGATAGAAGAATAATATTCTTCGGCTTATCCTTACAACAAAAAAGACTTTTTACGAGAAAAATTATTACGATCTATCGATCTCCAAAAGATATTCGTGACCCTTATAAGATAAAAATGAAACGCAATTATAACCTAGCATTAACGTCATTGTCAAGTGCTTCAACGAAAACAACAGCTTATGTAGCACAATCCTCAAAAACAGCATGTAAAACAGACACACAAAATTGTCTACCCCAGTGCATATACATAAGACTATAAATAAATATTATTAAAAAAATAGCACATTTCAAGCAACTTAAAGTAATTATCTCGCCCCTTGCATTCTACGAAGCATTAGGAAGTTATAAGACGATAAGTTTAAATTATTCAGTCAGATTATGATTCAGTAATTAACCTGCTGTGACCTTTACCCCGCCATACAGCGTTAATTCCGCTAAACTGTCCTTAAGTTCGACTTAATTGCAGAACTTATTTGACTCAGCTTAATTTTCTTTGTAAAACAAAATAACTGGCTATAGAAAATTTTGTATATACGGTACTATTTTACTCTAAGTCTTTTATGACATAGATTTACTTATACGCGGCCAGTTATTTTAATAAGGTCTCATAGGTTTCATTCAAAAACTTTAACGGTTTACAACGCGAAACTTATGGTTAACTAATATAAGCAAAAGCCAAACCAAACAACAACTACGACGTAACAGATGGCGTTAGCGTAGCAGTTTTAACTTTGACATTAGACTTGACTCTTCCTTATATTATTGGTTTAAACCCTGGGAAACTATGAATACAATTTGATTACTTCAATAGATAAAGAATGCAGAGAAAATTTGACCTTTTTTAATGCTAAAAAAGAGAAAAATTACCAATCACTAGTAAACATTATTGCTTCACAAAGGAAAAAATATTTTGTTTGTTGAAAAATATGTCAAGGATTGCGAAGTTCTTACCCGACCTATTTTTGGACTTTTTCCACGTTTGGCAAAACGATTAAACTAAGACCTGTTGCTTGCCTCTTAATGGGTCAAGACTAGCGGTTGGCCCGGTCACGGTCATCCGGGTATGCGCGCGCACACCCGGGTGTAGTGGCATTGAATACCCGTGTTAATTAATTCGGGATGCTGTAAATAAAACAGGGGAAATTACACCACTGTAAAGAAGCATCTGTGCTTTTTGACGAACGTAATAAGTATAACTTAGACAAAAGGGTGATTTTTCGTACAGAAATGGTTTATTTACCGCCTACAAAAAATGATTTTTCTCAATATCATTTGTTTTTATACATTTTTTATTCTTAAAAAGGATTCATTCTTTTAATTTTATTTGTAGTATAGTTGTATTATATTTTGTTACTAACAAAAATATTGTTTGTCCATTTTAACAATAGTTTAATTGAGAAAAATGAAACAGATAGGTCATATTCTATATTTTTTGTTTATTATCTTAATGAACAAAATAAACGACATGGTAACTTAGTTGTATAGCATGTGTTATACAATGCACATACTGTCGCTTTACTCTTAGCAAAAATATAGAATAAGTACATTTTAAAATTTTAAAATCGATTTTTATTTGTTTTTTCATGATAGAGTGGGACAGACAACCATTGGCGTTCACTTAACAGTGGGTGAAATAGCTAATGGGTTTAAGACTAAAGTCTAAAAAAAGATGCGCTGTCGACCCTTTTTTGTCTTTGGATATTCCGATATTAACAGACTGAAACGGAAACGCGATAAAAATTTAAGACTTTTTCATTGGACCCGGTTGGTAATGCCCTCCCCTATTATTAACCGTACAGCTACCATTACACCAATGAGGCAATTAATTTATATAATACCATCATTTAAATAAAACACTTAACGGTTAAAGCGCGATATATTATAAACTATTTATATTTAATTCGGCCCGACGTTTCGGATGCTTTGCAGCAGCCGCCGTCATGAGAACAACAATCAACCGAAGTGTTTTATTTATTAATTAAATAACAGATTTTCCACATGTCAGCTGAAAATTACAATTTCTTTTTTTTCTAAAATGTTTTATCTAGGAAACTAAAGGTTTATATGAAATATTGCCTCTACAAAGTTCTCTATGTGGAAACGGCGTTCTCCGCGTGAATTTAATGTGACTCGTATGAATATGCATGTTCGGTCAGCATAAGGAATTTATTCATGAGTTTTTGTTCTAGTAAATCGCGTATGAATAAGGTAATAGATATTTTCCGTAAATGTTTTTATTAAATCACATCTATGAATAACTTTACGCTGTACCCTCAAGTTTGACATTATGTAGTTTTTTTAATTGTTTTGTACTTAAATTCTAATTTTTGATAAGATGAATATTACACCAAGCCTGATAACTCCGTAGTTAGAAGGTTAAACTTTGGATAAGTTTGAATTCTAGAGAAAACAATGCATTGTTTTTATTGGCTAAGCCACAGATGTGTTATAAACTTCTTGTCTGTAAAAAAACGATCAGTGACACGGACATAGAGATGTGTTAGAAAACGGGTTATAATTTTTAAAGTTTTACCAGTAGTGCCACAGCTGGGACTAGGTTACCTATGGCGGTATAAAGGATTTGCCATGTGGAAAAAATTGCACGTATCCGAATGTAATTAAAAATAAATCGTTTTCTTCACTGTCAAGGTCCAACTCCTAAACTCATGATGATGTGCGTTAGGTCAGGACTGCACAACTATACAAACGCGTAATTATATTTTTGTTTAAAGTTATTAGTTTTTATTTTGTATAAACGCAAAAGGTATGGTCAAAAATCATTTTTTAATTTGCGGTCTTGTAACACTTTCTACATACGTTTATCCACATAATATAATATATGTTATGAAATTGTACCTAGCGATATTATTATGCCTTGTGGCACTTATTATTCCTACATTACGATGTAAAAATACCAAGTAATAACCCTTATTTTTCTAGGTTTAGATCAATCGAACGTCAACATTAGTATGTTTTTAAGGAAAATAGAATTCATATTCTTATTAGAAATGAGTTGAAAGAACTTTAGGGCATTTCTCATGGAAGGTTATTTACATTAGAGTATACTTAAAAAGTAATTCAAGGTCGGATTCTGTGATTTTGCTGTCAAACATTATTTGTTCTTTACTTCTTGTTTGATTTTTCTTATTGTGTGAGTAAAATGCTCATAATTTTTCCAATAAGTTTTACATAATTATTATAAGCAAAACGATATCAATCCTATTCTAAAAAAGTTTTGAAGTTTTACTATAAGTTTGCCTTTATTTACAAGTCAGATATTTATAGAACGGTTACCCGATAAATAATGTAAGGCTTTCACGACCATCGTTTAGCATATATTTGTTTTTCGGGCTGTTCGACCATAAGCTTCTTCGAGAAATCGAGGAGGTAAATCTCCTGATGATGCCGTCCGCTCGTGATGGCAAAACGTCGAGAGAGGTTCTCGCTTAATTCGTAGGTTACCAGATAATTTTATTTTAAAGTTGCCAAACATTATTAAGGAGGTAGGCATTTTCTTGTCAAGAGAAATACAATACACCCTTCACCTTAACAATTTCCATAATTTTCCCGATTCCAAACTTCATTTGGGTTGTACATGAGTTATGAATATAACTGAAAATTGTCAGAACCGAGATCAAGTTGAAAGGGATACAATTTCCTTTGTATATTATTTTGTATGGGAGATTAATGGTTTTTCCTTCCAACTCACTGGGCCCAAACGATGGGCCTTGGACCAAACGTCGATTCGGGTTAATGTTTTGTAATGCAGGGTTTGACAGGTGTCCTTGTTCATAATATTGAATTTCATTATGTGAAAAGCCGGCGGCAAGTCAGAATAGATCTTTAGTATGAACAATTTTGTATTATAGCAGTTATCTTATATAATTTAAATATCGGAAATAAATTTAAAAAGTTTCGACTCGGACAGCACTTGAACCATCATTATCAGCGTCCCGTGCTGTTGCTCTAACCAATTGAGCTACCGAGTCCTACACGTCATCGTCGAATTTTTTCAATTTATTCATACCCTCGTGTAATGTAACTTCAACCCTAACACTTGCATATTAAGGTTCTATTATTTTATACTTGTAAAGAAACACTTTATGGACATGAATTACTACTTCAAGAAGTTGACCTTCATGACGGTGGTCATGCCACAGACGGAAATTTTGACGTCTAATGGTAGCAATGGGATGGCCAATAATCAACGGGTCGTGGGTTGGATCCCCACATCTAACAAGTTTCTAATACCTTAATTTTTTCTGAAAAAGGTAGGTAAGTATATGGAGTTAGATATTTCATCATTAAGTGAGTCCCACGCTTGTCTTTTCGCCTCTATCGTAAAAAAATATATTTATTAATTTCATACATTGTTCTCTTGCTAGCTGTTAATCTAATATGTTTTATGTGCTATATAAGCTAGTTAAGTGTAGTTTATAAACCGTTTAGCAATACGTAAATATACTGAAGACACTGTGATCGGTCCTTGACTTACCCTAAGCCAGGTTGCCGTCTTGTTAAGAGTTTTTGGGGGGATTATCTTTGAGCAGACAAGGACGCTTTTAAATATTCGCCTTAATATAAAATCAAAGAAAATGAAATATTGTTCACAAATGTACGCCCAGGGATTATTATATTCTTTCAAATGCTGTACGGTCACAAGAAGCAGGTGTTTTTGTTTAAATAATTATTTACATTCGAAAAAGACAAGTAAAAAATGTAGGTACTTTGATTTTTTTTAGACATGTAACAAATCTTTTGTTATATTCAGTTTGGTAAACCCGTAATATAAACTTATGATGTATATATACAATATTATAAGAATTGTCAAGATTTAGATGTGGCTGTAGCTAACTGGAGTAGTACACACTTAAATAATTGACTTTTAACGGTTTGAAACGGATCGTCTCCGAGTAACCACGTCTACTGCAAACAATCCGAAACGTCAGGCCAGGCTGCAGTTAAAATAGTTTGTAAATAAGTTAAACTAACATTTTGTGTTTTAAACCGATAAAAGTGTTTTACTTAAATTGTAAACCTTAAATAAATGAGTAGGGACGCACACCTCCTATATGAAAGGGCTTGTTTATCAAATCTCTATTTTACGCTGTAACAAAAAAACGCTACACATTTATCAAATTACATTTTATCCAAGGATCATAAATCAATCTGCAAATCCCACGTAGTTAGGGAGACAGGGAACTAATGATCGCAGGTATTCAGTTCACAGATTAAGCGTGTTTTTCATCACACCTTTTGACCTTCCGAGTTTGCAATTCCCTATATGGGTTTTTTTTTAACATTGGTAGTTAGTCGACTCTATTCACATTTATATTTGAAAATACTAACCTAAACTTTACGGCTTTTTCCACTGTGACGGTGGTTCAAAAGGAATTTTACAGACAAGATCTAGAACGTTAAAATTGCAAATTGCCTCACCGAGAATGAATCCAGCACCCTTTGATTATTATGACCATTACTACCCACCAACCAACCCGTTGATTTAATATTACACTTAATTATGTAAATTATCTACATAAGTAACTAGTGATTTTTCACTTGAAAGAATGTATTTAAAACGAGCAGTCTAAATGTTTTGTAAAAAGTTTACTAACTTATACCTCTTTTGTTTAATACATATTTAAATATCTTAACATTTATGCCACGCACTGTTCATAGTTAAATAAAAACTTTTAACTGTGTAACTTAATTTAAATACCCTTCTTTAAGTTTATATTACATAATAAAACTCATTGTATCTCGACTTCCTTTCACTTGAGAACAAAGGTACATTTCATAGAATTCCATTTGAATTTCAAGAGTGAATTCAGTTTGAGAAATGCTCTCTTCGTGACGCAGTGATTTCACCGAATAACATTTCGTATCTATTTATATGTATTATCGTAGAAGGAATTCTATTTTTCAAGAATTCTTACTTTCAACAGGTTTCCTGAAAGCATTTTTGAATTTATATATTCCACAAGAACAAAAAATAGATAATGTATAATTTAATAGCTTAATTTAATGTAATAGATAGTTATCGAAACATCAAAAGTATTAAGAATGACAAACACATAATTTGATCACAACTTAAGTAAATATAATATTTTATTAAGTAAACTTTCAATGCGCGAGAGGTTGAAAAAAAATAGACCATGACATATCAGGACACAAGAGCTCAATTGGTTAGAGCAACAGCATGGAACGCTGAGGATGCTGGTTCCATTCCAGCCCGAGTCGCAAAAATGTTTCAATTTATTTCAATTTTTTATATAGTGCCATCATGTACAATGAAAATATTAAAATGTAAAACTTGCTTGAACTTTCTTGTTATAATCTCTTATTTTTACCACCTATCGCCCTGAATGAAAATCGTACGTCATCCAATAACGAGCTTTTTGCTTGCAAATTTTATCATCGCTTAATGACTGCCCATTAAATGAGATCGATCTGAAGAAAATAAACGAATTTGTTTTATTAACAGACTATATGAGGCTGCAAGAGGCATAATGGCCTAATAAAAATAAAAACATAATTTTTAATGAGGGAATAATAAAAATGTGCAATTAACTTGTATGATTAAATTCATTTTTAGACTATCAAAATATAAATAAGTCAAGTCACTAACTTGCAGTCTGTACTCTGCCTCTAGTGGCCTCATATGTATGTGTATAGTAAATTAAACTGCTTTTGCCAAATATCAATGTATTGAGTATACACTGCAATAAGAAAAATGCTTAGTTTGTAAAATTATGTAACTTAATTTTATTAATTGAAGTTATATAAATCTTAACGTAAAACGCCATATACTCATAATACGTTGCTTGTCACAATCGCCAAGGGATTTAAGTCCTTTGATTTTTTAGAATAAAAAAAATCTTTAAAGATATTAAAATAACTTTCGACATCTATTGAAATTTTAGTAAAATACTGACAACGACGTCTTTTGTCTCAAGAAATGGTTCGACACGATTCACTTACTTGATGGATTGCGCAGTATCTTGTTGTGAGATGGAATTCAATTTTCAAAATCCTCTTAAAATATTTTCGAGTTATTAAGAATTTTACGTTTTTCATGCATAAGTGTAAATTGTTAATGATTTATTGGCTTGTGATACTTTGAAAGTGCGTATGTCCGATGCCTTAGATTATTCCATTTACGATTATAAAAATTACAATTACATCTGTGTCTTGTCTACAGCTTCAATTATTATATTTTCTCGTTATTAGGCTTAAAGTTGCTTTGTATAATGGAAGTGAATAATTAATTCAACTTAATTGATGGGTTACAATCCTACGTCTTTGCACATAATGTTGTGTTTATCATTATAATAGAAGGCTTCTGTACTTAATACTTGTCATTAAGAAATGAATAAAATTCATGGTCTTGTTGGTCTAATGGCTAATAATCATCTGGTTGTGGCTGCGATCCCCACCGGATCCAGCATGGTTCTAATTTCTTAATTTATAATTTGTATTTGTTGGACTTCGTCTGGAAATCTGAAAATATGTATAATGGGTAGTAGAAATACCGGAATATCATCCGGGTAACGAACCACCGATGAATAGACCGTGAAGTTTAATCGCGTTTCGGGTGCAGTCTGCCGATGTCCGAATCTTAAAAAAAGTATATTGAATATTGTCAGTAGTCTACGAGAGTACTATACATTTAAATAAAACAGTTTAACGGTTTAAAACGCAGTATATATTAGTTAAACTTATTTAAAAAGTTATTTTAACTACAGCCTAGTTTCGATGCTCAATAACAGCCGTAGTCACCCCCCGTGATGTTAAACCGTTAAAAGTGTTTTATTTAAAAGTATATTGATTGAATTTCCATCTCGACCTCTACGAAAATATTTTCTAAATCACGTAAAGATGAATGTCACTTACATTTTTGCTACAATAAGAATTACATTAAAAACAAAAATTGGAATTTCAATTTTAAAACATATTACCTACGGTATTGAAAGATATTTATTTTGTATTGTAAATGTCAAGAGTTTATTCCAATTTGAGTGAAACTTGTAATTACAGTCTGCCTCTGAGCGCTTAGAGCAAATGCAGTTCGGGCAGAAATTTCACAGAATTTGTAACAGCTGAATTGTATAATTATCTAATAAATAAAATACATACTAGCTATTGATTCTAATATCAGATAAAATATCGCTTTCTTTGAAGAACTAATTATATTTACTATTTATTCCATTTGAAAGCGATCTATAGTTGTTTTACGTCTAATATTTTTATTCAGAATAGAAGACTTGATGTTACAACAACGCTACAGGACATTTCAGCATATTTTCATTTGATACAAGTTCGTATTTTATAATACTTACTTTTTTGAAGTCTTACTTTCATTGTGTTTCTGTGCTCATCTGTCGTTTTAATGATTTTAATGATGTCTCTTTGTTAGCCACAGGACTTGTCTGAGATAGGAAGTAGGGTTTAGACCATTAGATTCACCGTGCAGTAATAATTACTCATGACAAGCGGGCCGGATGGGTAATAATACTATTTGAGGTATATTGGTAATTAATTCATACGTTATAAATGTATTTTAATATTATAAAGCTGAAGTTTACCGTCGTTTGTTAGCAGAGTGAGTTGTTGGTATTTTAAGGCGCTATTCTCAAAAAGTATGACCGAATGATTCGTCTTTGAATGATATAAAAAATGTTTGCGCTCGTATATGTTTATCTTTTAAGATGAGTTCGCAAGAACGACGGGACGTCGTCGTGTGTAATAGCTATAATTTATAATGCTAAGGAGGTTGTTTCCAAAAATAAATAATATGTTACCTAGAGTTACCATTTCTCGTTCGCCGAATCGCGTGTTTTTAACACTAGACTATCAAGACAGTAAAAATAAATAAATAAAAAATATTCATTAAATAAAAAGGGTAAATTAATGAGTTTAGTATTTTGGGTTTCATTAATTTGTATTTTATTTTGTGCATTTGTATCAATCACTACTAGAATACTTATTAAATACTAGTGGATTTTTGAAAACTACCCTCATGTTGACTACAAAGCGCAGTGACATGACAATCCACTGAAATAGAAAAGTCAATTAAAAAGAATACTTTCGGTCTATGATTATTTCCGCTTGTTAATCAACTCTGCAACTAACGAGCGAGTCCAACGGGCTTTCACAAGTTAAATAACAATTTGTGACTAACTGACGTTATAGTTTGGCATACGTGTTTGGAAAATCACGTTGTTCTGGACATGACAAAGCTGGGGGATAACTTGGTCGATGCAAAATTTGTTTATGAGAGAGGAGGATGCAAACTTGGAGTTGACGGAAGGTGAAACGCCCCAGTTCTAATATCTAATTAAGATGCGCTGTCGGCCTATTTAGGTTTTGACATACGAATATTAACAACCTAAAATGGAAACAGATTTACGACTAACAGATATGTGGTTCAATTGATAATAGGTCAAATATAGCATTAAAACATGATGGGATGTCTTCTGGCTTCGGAAATGGCGAAATCCACGGACTGAAACAGAAACGCGATTACAAGTCTTTTTTCATTTCGTTATTCCTACCTCTCATTTAATATCCAGATTTCCAGATGAAGTCCAACAAGTTTCAAAATTATAAAATGAAAGGGGGTAGATGAGATCATTAGCCATACATTGTCTCCTTTACCATCGAGCTTCCTTACCTTGACGAAACTTTATTTACAAATAAAAATTAAAAAGTGAAAATCTCCGCTAAGTAATATATCCGGTTTAAGCTCTGGGTATCTCAAACTAAGACTATCACTTTTTAAGTGAATAGCGTTGTTCAAAAGGTAGTTAATAAATAATTCACTAAAAGATTAGATTAGGTAGGATTAGGTAGATCAATAAAAGATTTGTTTAGACAAATCTTTTATTTTATCGTAGCTTAACATATCCATTAGATAGATCCGGGTAAATAACCGGATATATCGTATGTCCTAGCGAGCCGGGTGATATACGGCCGAGCGTTTTCTCTGTCCTTTTATTTATCGCCGGTAACAGCCTGTTATCCGGGCAGGAGGATTTCTACAAAGTGTTGCTTTAGGCATCATCAATATCCAATTTCGATAACAATTGATGTAAAAAGGGTTTCGGACAATTTATATATAGAAAATAATATATCATACCGACGAATGAGTGAATTTGGGGTCAATACTCAAAAGTTCCTCTCGCCGACTTTTGTCACAAATTTTGTTAACTACAATGAACAGTAAATACTGTCTGTAGTTTACGCGAGTAGTACACATTTAAATAGAACACTTGAACAGCTGAAGCAGCCGTGGAAGCAAAAAAAAGCAAAGCATCCGAAATGTCGGGCCGTAGTTAAAAATAAATTTCAAAGAAGTTTAACTAAAATATATCGCGTTTTAAACCGTTAAAGTGTTTTATTTAAATACAATGAACACTATTTAATTTGCAATTTATGAGAACATTAAATAAAATAAAACAAAATGTAAAAAGTAATACATTTAAATAATTAATTCTGTAAGATTTTATATTGTTCTGTTTTTTTAAAGCTTAGTTTTGAATTGAGTTGCCGCCTGCCATGGCATTATAATTTTTATGATGAATAAATAAATAAACTACCATTAAATATTGTTTAATTAAATTAAACAGCTACCATGTTTATTGCAGGGTTCAAAAAGCTGTCGTAACAGGTTCGAGTTTGTCTTCGATTTTTCCTAATTTATAAAGTTCAGCTATCACGAAATAGAAAGATTTTTTACATGTAAAAAGTGTTTTATTAAAAGAAAATAACGCCTACCAGCTAAGGTGAGATTCGTAATATCTAGTTTTATAACACTATGTAACAAATAAATGCAAACCAACGCCCGTAAAACTTTTACTGCGTAGTATCACTCGTTTGATTTATGGCTATTGTTTCCGCGGTAACTTTTAAAATGTCGCGCCCAAATTACAAAGCTTTCAAATTAAGCTGCGTGACACGCCGCCCTATTTTGCAAACAATCGTTACGTTAAGTCGCGTCTGTAGTTTCCGCGAGTAGTAAACATTAAATAAAACACTTTTAACTGTTTAAAGCGCGAAATATTATAGTTAGCGACCACGGCTGCTGCAAAGCATCATAAAAATCGGTTTATTTATATCTGTCACTATATATATAAAATAAATAGGCACAGACACGCATAGGCTTCACTCGTTGAAAGGTGAAAGACCTCAGCCATATGACATCTCAAGATGTGTTGCCAACCTCTATTTTGGTTCTAGATATTCGGAAATCCACAGTCTGAAACCATCGTAGTTCGTTACTTGAATCGTTCTCATTAGGTACTATTAACTTAGTATGTCTATGAATCGAGGGTTACTATTTCTCAGTTTGCGCTTTGGATACAGAACTCAAAAAAAGGTTGAAATGACAGTCATAATCCAATCAAATCATGACATATTTATTACAGATCATTTGTTTCTTGCGAATTAGGACACATTTGGGCAAAAGTTATTATTTTAATTCTAAGGCAACACTAATGCTAATAAATTTATATATATGGTTCAATATATAATTTTCACTAAGTATTTATAGTAAGTTTTTATGTGGATACTATTTTGAGAGAAATATTTCTTTGCTGCCACTGATATTAGATATCTTTACAGTTTGAATTTTCAGTGTTCTCGGTGTAAGTTTTTGACCATATTTGGTGTAATACTAAATACCGCCATAACGCTTTACCAAAACCCGTGGGGTTATTATTTCATTCCGTTTACAACAATTTCTCGTTGCCTTAACATTTGAAAGGATAACTTTATCCCTAAAAGCGACATTAACCGGCATATTGTCGGCAGCGCGAATTATCCTGTAAATATTCAAGAGATAAAGAACCATAATGTGTGTGAAGTAGGGTATAAAATCGATTGAATTTAACATTTAATATTCTCGTCATTGATTTTAATTTACAAGGAAGAGGCAAGTCTGGGGTATTGTTTCATGATCAGTACCGTGAAAAACAAATTGTGTGCCTGTCAATTTTTTTTCAGTAACCTGATCTACGCCACGATAGAACAAAATTTTGGGGAAAAAATATAGAACGTTGAACTGAATAGTACGGGAGTAGGAGTGGGAGTGGGAATGAGAGTGGGAGTTAGAGTAGGTGTGATGTGAGGTGAGAGTGTTGCGGCAAAGTAGCACTTACAACGTAGATAGGTTGCCTTAAATGCGCCCTTACATAAATTAATATACAGCCTATATAATTAAAAAATTCTACCACAAATCACTATTCCACGCGGACGAAGTCGCGGACACAGTATGTTACATGTAAGTAAATTCTTAAAATAATATAATTACATAAAAACTTTTTTAATATTATTTTAATTTAACCCGTTGTTAACAATACAATAAGTACCATCTTATATTAAATATCATAGAACTATTATCACAAAATCCAATAATATATTAATCTTAATGTTAAGCGCCATAGCATAATGGTTTTATGGTATTAGTTCCGTCGTTTACAACTTTGAAAACTGAAACGGTAATACTTAGACGTCAGGTTTAGTTTTGCCCTGGGAATAGTTAGAGCTCTGAACAGACTTTAATCGACCTTTTGTGATGTACAGACGAAGCGTAGATGCTATACTTGTGATTTTGAATTTAGAATATATTTATTTTTATTTCTTAAACCTTAAACCACTTGTCATTTATTTCATTCTTGTTTTGTGTGTGTCATTCATGTGTTTCATTAGATCGATTATATGTATAAACAAGTAGCCAATCAGACATTTGTGCCGTACATGATTGAAACTTTTTACCTTTGTTTATTAAGAGTTCGGAGCCATGCGCAAAGTACTAGACTTGCTTTCGCTATTTTCGGAGGCTAAGTGTTCTAGTTAATTAAATTACACATAAATATAAAATTTTGCTACAAATGTATTTCTATCTACATTTTAGACCAAAGCCTCATACAGCAATAGGATTAGCAAGAGTTTTTTTTAACAACTGATATGCAACTTGTTTTATGATCTTATAACTGTATGTATTATTTAAAAATATAATTTTAAAAAATTAAATTAAATTAACGAACCTATAAAATTATTTTAACATATTGTAATGGTTAAGGAACGGAACTCTTAACAATTATAATTTGTTCAATAGTAATGTTATTAATATCACCTTGCTAAAGGCAGATCTGTAGCCTGAAATTCTCAATAATAATTTATTCAAAATAAACATCCTCCTAGCAACAGTAACGATAATAAGTTCAAATGAACAAATACTTTCCACTTCCACAATTATTAGACTTAGTAACAGTTTGATTTACGTCCTTACGTCATTCTTCGTCTATTCAATTAACGTTTTGTGATTTCGCGAATTGAAAGAAACAATGACTTTGCTTTCTTTATTTATTGTTGCGAGGTTACTTTTAGCTTCTTTACTACAATTAGTAACGAAGGACCGTAATGTTGCTATCGGATTTTTGATTGTATTACATATAAATAAAAAATAAAATCAATTTACTTATTTTTATTCTTATAGCAAAGACGAATGTTCACGTTCATACGGTCGATAATTCGATCCTTCAGCGTGCAAAAAAAATGTATGATATGTTGTTTTTTTAATGTAGAAAACCTTTGTAAGCCAGTCGGCAAATTTTAGAATTATTTTTTTATAATAAAAGAAGACAAACAACATGAGGAGTTGACTCAATGAAAGATGAAGTACCTTGGCTATGTAACAACTCGGCAAGATGCGCTGTCGTCCCATTTTCGGAATGTTTCTTGTGGTAGAGTTTGCCTTATAATCTCTCTTAGGTATCCCGTGTATCCATAGTGGAAACTGTTGCCTTATAATCATTTTAGACTTTGATTTTAATGTTATAGAAACGTGGAAACCGGAGGGCTTAGAAGCGCAGTCAGGTGAGGTGTTCGGCAGCTCGTTGGACTACGCAGCAGCATTGATGCTCGCTGCTATGGCGGCCGTGCTGCTAGCTGCTGTAGGCTATCAGTGCGCTGCTACTTGGAGGTGGCTGATGGGCAGGTGAGGAACGTTTGTAAAGTTAAATTTAAGGTGGGCTAAAATTTATTTAAACAATAAAAAGATGACGTCTTACCTAACTTTATGTATTATAAAAATTAATAGCATACATTTATTTTTGAGATAAAAGATTTAATTTAGTTAGTGTAACTTAAGTAAAGTTATGTTGCAATATATCACGCTTAGGAAGACAATCGTTACATAATTTTCTTTATTACCAACTTAGGCCCATAGTTAGAGGCGTGACCAACCGAGTAATAACATTGTTCGAGATAACTATCTCTAGGAAATTGCATTTCACAAGATAATACATAGCTAGGCTCAGCGCAGGTAAGCGGAAGGGTGGAAAATATATTATGTATGCTTTCCATCGATTTTCTCGTTCACAGATTGAATTTCCTTCTTTACTATGCCTATTAATGAAGGCTTGGCGCCTTCACCGAGTCAATAGTAACAAAGCGATAACGAATTTTGATAAGAATCAATGTCAATTCTGTAAGGACCCGGCCAGTTTCGCCAAATACCAACTTCGACGGAACAGATGGCTTCAGAGACATCCTCCATCTTAAGTCTCCCCGTGACCACGGCTGCTGCAAAGCATCTTTCTTATGCTTTGCAGAAGTCGGGTCGAAGTTAAAAATCCGTTTCAAATAAGTTTAACTAGTGTATCGCGTTTTAAACCGTTAAAGTGTTTTATTTAAATTCATACACCGAATACCGGCCGCCACTTGCTGATCGTTTATCTAACCGAACAAGTTATGTAACTGATAATGTGCGACTTGCATTTTCAGTGAATTATAATTTTGAGTGAGTAAGGAAGATGTGATTCAATAGTACTCTTATTATGAAGCGACCCTCTTACTAAAAAAAAGGTAAAGCCGTTAAAAATACGAGAGGAATACAATTGAAAACAGAGCTAATATTTCATAGAAAAATTCAATATTGCACGCTGATAAATCGCTCTCTCCTGACCTATTGCTACAGCATGCATAACAATAAATCGATTTCTGCTTTCAAGAGCGGCGGGTTCGTTGGAAAAATTATGACTTATAATCAATGGGTCGTGGATTCTATTTCCACCAAATTCAACATGTCTCTAAAATTAGTGTATAGTTTTTTCTGAAACGACAAGACTTCGTCTGGAAAATGTGGATATTAAATTTCAAAATTCTGCAAAGCATTTATACGATATGCTTTAAATAAAACATTTGTAACGGTTTTAAATGTGATATATATGTTTATAGATACAAATTTTTTTATGCTCACTTCTGATATGACCGATTAATTAACTATAGGCTGGGATACAACATTCTGTAAATTTATAATAGTGTAGGACATTACATTTGCAGTTTTTGGAACTCTTTTCGAGATCATTTCTTCTTTATTCAATTTTATTTCTCTTGGCAACATCTTCTTTTGTTTTCATTTTCGCACTACAAAGTCTAGAATGACTGTTTGAAGTTGTTACAGAACTCGCCGCGACTCGCAAGACAGCAACTGCGATTCACTCTCGCGCCAAGCAGCGATCCGCATTAGTCATTCTCTTCCTGACCTTCAGACGGAGCCCCTGAAAGAAGAATATGTCCAGGAGCATAAAGACGCAGCTAAGAAAGTGAGTAATATGCAGTTTAGATATATCAATATTAATAAAGATATTAAAATCAATTTAAACTGAAAAAAATACCTACACGAACGGGGCATTTCATTTTTTTTTTCAATCTATTGAAATATGCAACAAGTGTAATGTAATTTCAACCTTAATACCTACGTATTTTGATTTGATTTGAAAACTTTATTACTTTTCACACACTAACGCACATCATAACATAAAATGTATATATGCATATATTTGACTACACGGGCGAGACTTAAACATCTTTTAAATGTTTAATAATCACATTGTACGTTTTGCATTTGTGTTGATCTTGACTTTTAAATAAAACACTTTTAATGGTAAAAAATGCGAAATATATTAGTTAATGTATTTACAATTTATGCGCGATAGCCCCTAGCGGAGTAGTTTTGATTTTGACATTAGGGACACTCTCCATCGACCATCAACCCCCAGTGACCACAGCTGCCACTTTTAACTGTTTAATTATGTTTTTTCACGTTTATAGAGAAAAGGTATTATTTGGTCATTAAAGGATAAGCAAGAGATGTCTATAATACATAATAACAAATATTCAGCCAAATGTTACTCGGGAGTCTGAAGATAAAGAAGGAAGACAAAGGTTACCTGGGAATCTTAGATAGGTTATGAAGGTCTATGACCGTTTTATGAGTCCACGTCTAAATATTATTTGGATCTTTTCTTATTGCTTATCTTCATTTCATATTTATTTTCTACACTTTTCTTACGATCAGGCTATATTTATAGGTAGCGACTGTTGATATATCATTTTTCTTAAGAGTAATAAAACAATCATACGGGCTTTTATAAAAAATATAAATAAATACTATTAATATCTAATGCTAGATTACGTAAAGTCAAACTGTTACTTATTGTCCCATCTTCAGAGTTGCCTGAAAGAAATATTTTTTAGCGACAAGACCGCCGTTTCTCACTACATATTTCATCAAGTTGGATTTTTATTTTGATGATGTTTTTATTTTATTTTTTTATTTATGCTTTTTACACAACACAGGTACACAATTACAATAATCTAAATAATAGTAATATTATCTATAAAGTATGGACTGTAACGGGCAGCCTTATTGCTATTAAGCGATCTCTTCCAGGCGACCCATCTTAGAAAAATGTGCAGGAAGTGCGAAACTTAAAATCTAAATAGTTTTACGTATTACTTATAAACGTTAAGTTTGAGATTGTAAAGGTAAAATGTAAATGTAATGTAAATCACACTTAACAAGAAGCTGTTTAAAGGATGAGAGTGAGGCGGCTAAACGAACGGAAATTGGAAGCAGATTCCAACCATTTTTGTGGTGACAACAGTGTATTTTTTATTTGCTTGTACGCGTTACTTAAAATAAATAAAATAAAAGTAATTTGCGAACGAATATGTATTTAAAAGGATATAAGCAAAAAAACTTACAATTTATGAATTTTCTCGTACTGTGGGTTCATTAACCTCACTGGTTGCAAAAAGCTTTTGTTAAGATCTTTTGCATGTACGCTTTAAGAGGGTTATTAATTCAGAAAAGTTCTTTGTGGTGACGACGATTATTACCTAATTAGAATTTTATTATTTATTTTTTGGTAATTGTTACAAAAATTCAAAATTATTTACACATAGTATGAAGTTAAATTAAATATTTAAAATGGTCGTGATAAAAGGACTTTTTTTTAATTTTATTTATTTATCAGGCACATTTTTTTAAATTTCTTAACGGTTTAAATCGCGAAATATAATAGTTAAACTTTTGAAAATTTTAACTGCGGCCCCACGTTTCGACAGATTTGCTACAGCCGTGGTCACTAGGGTTGGTAAATATTTTTTAAATAAGTTTACCTAAAATATATCGTGTTTTAAACCGTTAAAGTGGTTTTATTTAAATGTGTACTTCTCGCGTAAACTACAGATAATATATGATAATCCTATTAAAACCGAGACAAAGAAAAAATAATTATGTTCAATGTCAACATTTTAACATAACTAAAGCTTTATAGATTCCAATGCAGAACACGCAAACGAGCTATTATTTTTTAATATCCGTTCATCGCGACCTCTAGCGGGATTTTATGTCAATATGAATTCCACTTTTCCTGATTGTGGGTCGAGCTTGTCAATTTTCTATATTAAAATAAGTAAGTTATCTTCTTTTCATCTGTCATAATGTATGTAACTGGCTTTTGTTTTCTGTCATGTACCTATACTCGTTACACTCCTCCCTTGTTTTATGGGATTACTTTATAGTCTACCCTCGTAAATATAAGAGGAATTCAGGGCAATTGACGAAAGTGTTCAAAAATGTTCATACTGTCTGTAGCTTACGCGAGTAGTAAACATTTAAATAAAACATTTTAGCATGTTTATAAGCGATATATATTAATTTAACTTGTATGAAAATTATTTTAACTACGTGTACAAGACATGGTCTCCCCGTGACCACGGCTGCTGCAAAGCATCCGAAACGTTGGTCCGTAGTAGAATAATTTTCAAATAAGTTTAACTAATATATATCGCGTTTTTAACCGCTAAACTGTTTTGTTTAAACATTTTCATTCTAAAATGTCCTACATCTTTTTTCTATAAATATAGAACTTTTAAGATTATGTTACTTCGTATTATTTGTTGAATATTAATCTAAAAACTTGTAGACACATATATACAATTATCTATCTAAACTGGACAACAAAGTAATTGAATTTTTCACAATATATATCGTAAAAGTGCGATTACCAATTTATATGTCTGATTTAGAAATTTATATTAGTTGTCGGTACTAAGGTAGCTAGCTAAAATTCTGGTTTGATCTATACTAATATATAAAGCTGAAGATTGTTTGTTTGTTTGAACGCGCTAATCATAGAATAGTTTCTGTTCGAATTAAAAAAATATTTTTTGTGTTGGTTAGAGTATTTATTGAAGGAGGCTATATATAGGCTATAAAACTTCGTAATGTGTCTAATAGCAGCGAAGAAACAGCGGGAAATGTAAAAAAAAAAACGGAGAAAATGATTAGAGATTTCCGTTGCGTACTCTGCGAAAATGGAATCATTCTTTTATACACGCAAAAATGTGTATAAAAGAATGATTCTACTTTAAACGAACTGAAAAAATCCCTGACAGTATATGTTTATCTTTTAACATTCATTTGCTAGAACGACGGGAGGCGGACGAAGTCGCTAACACAGCTAGTTAAAAATATGGATATAATTGACTTATCGCATTTAATGTAATCTTCCAAAAAGTTAATATATATATATATATATATATATATATATATATATATAGAAACAGCGCAAGTAAGTAGTACAAAATATTGTTACTAAGAATAAAATGCACTGACATGTTACCATTGTCTTTAGTCCACAGACAAACTCCTACTGTTATATATATAGCAGTTTAAAGACTAAACAAACAAAGACGAAATTTGATCCCCAATGCATATAATTTGCCAATAAAACACACAATGAACGTGTCTGGTCACACTGTACAGAGATTGTATTATTATGCTTCAAAATTGTACCGACTTCACACCGAATATTTTGTTATAAACTCTGTTAACTCTGTTGTCTTTCGTTAAATGGTTACAATCTATACTAATATATAAAGCTGACGAGTTTGTTTGTTTGTTTGTATGTTTGAAGGCGCTAATCTCAGGAACTACTAGTTCTGGTACTGTACTGGTTCGAATTGAAAAATTATTTTTGTGATGGTTAGAGCATTTCTTGTTTTAGTGATAATCCCTGTAGGAACAAAGTAACAGCGGGAAATATAAACGAGAAAATTATTCATCCTTGTGTACAAAAAATATGTACGAAGGAATGATGCCTCTTTAATGATCAAAAATACGCGACAGTATATGTCTATCTTGTAAAATTAACTTGTAAGAACGACGGGACGCGGACGACGTCGTTCTTACAAGTCAAATTTATAGAGTTGAACAGGACCTTTGCAAAAACAAAAATTGATACCCTAAATAACTATTCTACGCGTACGAAGTCGCTAACTCAGCTAGTAAAGTATAAGAATGGATTTATGTAAGTTGTACTGTTTCTTATGTATGTAGATTAATTTCGTACAAACACTCGTAGGTATACAAAAGCCAGTGTGTATTTTGTATACCTACGACGAAATATAAATTGTAATACTTTTGGCTATTGTTGTAGGCTATGGTTCGGGTACTTATTGATTTATTTTACGTTATATATTTCGATAGATATGTATCTTTTTATTTTAAGATTTTCTATTGTCTACAATTTAAAAAAATATATATATTCGTTGGTTCGATTATGGTATAAATTAAACAAACGTTAAAATTTAAATGTTGCTTGATTTAGCGTCTGTGACTATAAACGTCAAAATATTATATGGCCGGTTATTAACCTTAGTTTCAGGTCAAAATCCCAATAAAGGCGACGCCCCGAAAAGTTGTAAACGAAACTCTCAGTTGCTCTAACGAAAGTTGGAAATTAACATCATACATTCAACAATTACGAGTAGGTAGAGAGGGATCGGTAAAAAACCTCTTCTCCAATTCGGTTTTTACTCTAAGTACTTATATATTATTTACTTTAATTTATAGAACATAACTTAGCTTAAATCGTAATTAATAGATTAGGTAGATTTTTACAAATTGTAGATCTCAATTATTAAAATTTGCCGTGAATACAAACGTTTTTGTCCAAAGCAGACTTAAATATCAACCTTATAAAAAAGTTATACATTCAAGGTTCTGTATAGCTTTCCCTTTATAAGTAGTTGCTGAGTTTCGTGGGTATAAGTCTGTATACCTTTCGCTTCCATGTTTGGAATTGCACTGAAATCTTCTGTTCGAATCTTAGGGTTTTTTTGTCGCAATGAAACATGTCTGCCATATGCCCCCAATTAAAAAAAAATCCTAAATGTGACCAATAATAATTTGAAAAACAGACAGAATTATTAAAATTAGCTTTTCATAAATATAACTGTAATAAAAAAATGTGCGTTTTGTGACATTTGATATGAACTACTTTAAGTTAAAATAAAAGACCGGCCAGATGGACTAAAACTGCCTAGAAACTTCCCGTATATCTATAAAATTTGAAATTTAGTGACAAACTGTTTCTATTACATTATTATGATAATATATAGTATAGTAGACATTTGAGAAAACAGATTAAAGTTTGCTAAATGAAAAATGTAAATATTGTTTGTGGTATTATATGCGGATTAAAATGTATGATACATTACACCCACAAATCACAATGGTATCTCAGTAAAATGTAACCTTAAAAATCCATTATTCATTCTGTATTGGTATTAGTGAACGAAAGCTTTTCGAGGTTCATACATACTAAATAAAGTGAATTCGTCGTTTTTATTCGCTTAACTGAAACCAAATCGCTCGAATTAGACTCGAAACGTGCTTATAATATTTTAAATTTAATACTTTTAATTTTATTATAAGTAGTACCTAAACTGTAGTTTAAGATAGGTCTATATGTGTATCAAACAAAATTGTTTGCTCTAAGACCGCAGCGGGAGCCAATGTACCCAAGAGGCGTTCATTTAATCAAAATTGATAATCTGCTAAGTCTACACTGAATGTGAATAATATAATATAAATTAAATTACTTAAACATAATAATACAGCAACAGCACGGAACGCTGACGATGCCGGTTCAAGTCCTGCCAGAGTCGAAAATGTTTTCAATTTATTTTCGATTTTTATTTTTTTTTTTAAAATATAAAAGTAAACAACAAAATTATGACTGGCGAGACATTCTTATACTCATATACATTTTTTTACACTAGACTAGAATATATATATAGAATATAATAAATTATGGAATTATGCCTTATGTAACGCGTTACGGCTCAAATTTTAATTGAACTTTTCGTTAGGCTCGTCGATCTAATGGTGCATGCAGCAATGCATGGCATATAATGGACGGGTCGCAAGTTCGATGTTCACTGAATCCAACTTGCTTCAAATCATTTTATAATTTGTCTGAAACACGTTGAACTTCGTCTGGAAATCTTGCATATTGAGTAGAAGAAATATCAAAATTACGTCCGGCTAACGAAGCACCGCTCGCAGTTGATAAAACTGTAAAGTTTGACTGCGTTTAAGTTTCAATCTGTGGATTTCGAATCCAAAGCCAAAATAGACTGGTTGGGTTTGGATGGTGGGTGTAGTTACACTTTACAAAAATGAACCACATGCTTGTCTGTCCTTCTCTATCCTAAAAGGACATTCCGAGACATACCCGTATACCCTACTAATATTATAAACGTGAAAGTTTGTATGTGTGACTGGATGTTTGTTACTCTTTCACACAAAAACTACTGACTGGATGTCAATTAAACTTTCCAATAATATAGCTTATACATCAGAATAACACATAGGCTACAATTTATAAATATATTATGTGAGCTGTCCAAAATATAACATTAAGTGTCAAGTAACTAGGAAAAAACCTACCTTTAGTGCGAGCTATTCTGGCGTGCGCTGCCATAATTATGTAATGTATGATATGATAGACGCCATTTAGTTTAAATGCGCGATACTACGTAATCCTAATCCTGCGTAGACGAAGTTGAGGGCACAAGCTACTTTTTAAATATATGTTAGTAATGTTGATTATTTTCCTTCAGCGCTTTGGTACGAAACTGACATGTCTGAAGTTGTACCAATCAATCGGAGTGCTCTTTACATAAAACCCATAAAATTGTATTAGTATTTACGCAATATTTGAGGATAAATACCGTTGATCTTACGTTTATTTACAAATTCGAATGCCTACAGAATACAAGATAGTATTAAATCTTCTCAAGTTCAACGGATAACCTTTCTATAATCTCGACTTCTTTGTAGCTGAACGGTAGCTAGATATCGTCTGGCACTCTGCTAAGAAGGTTTATATAATTCTGAAACATTAACATACATTCTTAATACTTTCAGAAGTAAAAATTTTGAACTAAACCAAATCTCCTCCTCTTATTCCCAGGTCTTAAGGCAGACTACGCTACCCATCGTACCAGACCGGCATCAGACCTTCCAACGACAGTTGTCCCATCGCTTGGATCTTCCTTCGATACAGTTCAGCATCTGCAGCCTGGAACGTGCTGATTCCTCCATTGGATTGATAAAAGTAAGTTTAAAATGTGGGTGCTTTTGTAATTGTAATAAACTCCTCCTCCTGTCCTCGATGCTTCTGAACTACGAATGTTGGTTTCAGATTGTGCATTTCTGAGTATATAAAGCCAAAATAAATCAACAGCGCAAAGATTTCGGATTTTATATAGATATGGTACCACAGTTATCACGGGGAAAACGAGCTTTCCTTTTTGGTGAAAAAATAATATTTAATTTTTTAGTGTGCTTAATAAACAACATTACAAAAATTGACAATTACAATAAAAACAATTATAATTGTAATTACGAATTTAAAAGTTATTGACTTCGAGCAAAAAACAGGATTGGAATGTAGAGTACAACAATAATAAAGTATATGAGATTAAAAAACTTCTCGGAAGCTGATCTCGTCTTCATTAAATGATTCTTGTGTGAATAAAATGTTTTCTTTTGTAATTTTACACTTTTATGAGCTAACGATTATTAACTTCCTGTGAACTCGTGTCTTCTTGTAATTCTCAGATTCATATTGTTGTTTTAATTTCGTAAATTGAGTATTGTGTCTTTCTCTAATCTCATCATCATCAGCCTGTATGCGTTCACAGCTGGGCGTAGACTTCTGTCAAAGTATTCGTCCTTCTCTTGAGCCCTATTCATCCATTTGCTGCTGCCTATTTTCTTCGGGTCATCACTCCACCGCGCTAAAAGTCGTCTTACACTGGGTTTAATTATGGTCTCCATTCCAGTGTTCTACTCCAACGCAACGATTATCTTCTCTTGTGCAGATACCTCCGCTCCTTTGCTACAACCCACCAATTTTGCTAGCTATCAACGTCACTGTCGATTTATGGTAGATGTCATCGTCTTGAAGTTTATCCACTAGAGATATCCCTAATATAACTCTCTGCATGGCATATTGGGCTTATTTAGCGTGTGAATCAATCTTTCATTTAATATTATTAAAAATATTTATGATCACAATAATGGAATAATTACCTCGGATCCCTGAATGCTTAAACCCATTGTCGGAGGCAACTGTTATATGTGATCAGAAATGCCTGAAAAACTTCTTGTTAGCACTTGTAGTTCTCGGTATATATCATATTGGTTTCCACACCGTGGAGCGTTCAATGCCCCAGAAGATAGGGTGCGACCTGACACCGCATTGCCTGACCCCAATAAATTGCTCACTAATTGAAATGGGCTTATTATTTGCTATGCTAATGTATTCTTATAAATTATTTACATAATTAAGGATTTTTCGGTCTTGTCTACTACTGGTTTTGTAATTATTTTCGAAATTTGTGTGATAATAAATAAATTAAACCCCTCTTTTCCCCACCCGTCAAGAGAAGACATCTTTTTTTTATAAAACTTATTTTTTATATTATATTTCGTTAAATATATACATACATAACTTGTTATTATAGTAAAAATATTAAGTTTGTGAAATACGAATAAAATACAAAAAAAAATATAATAATTAACTAAAGATACATTTATACATAACACTTATAAAAGATTTGTTTCGGTTTAAAGACATTTATTTCTCATTCAGATTTACATCACTTACATGAGGAACTTATAACTACTTAAATTAAAATAATTACATTTCATCACGCGGGTAGTTTTAAATAAATTCATGCGAACTATAAATAGCCTATATGGTAACATCTGGTTCAAACAAGATCCAACTTCACTTCGACGGTGGTCCAAGTAAAGAACGATTAATTAATATTTTTATTTATAAAATTTTAATAACATTTACATAATATTATTGTTTCAATTGAGAATTAATTTCTTATTGATAAAATGATATACTTATTATGAATTATTCGTTTTTGGTAAGTAGGAAAAGTTTGAGTTTACTTTTAAAGACAATTAGTGAAGTTGCATCTGTTACAATTTCGGCAAACCATTAAATAATTGCGCTCCAGAGTATGTTATCGAACTTTTGCCATAATTTGTGCGTATGTTATGAAGAGATAACAAGCTAGCACGTCTGGTGTTGTAGACTTTTGTTAGGTAGTTTTTTCAAATGTAATATTTGAGTGTGTTAGATTGTTGATTATTTTATAAATCAGAACGCAGGTGTTATATGTATAAAGCTATTGAATTGTGAATAGTTTCGTGTCACTATAAATTATTTTTGAAGAAGTTCGGAAGTCGTATTTATACAATATTTTTATGATTTTGTTTTGTAATATCTGTAGTGGTTTTAAATTTGTTTTGGAAGAACTACCCCATACTTCGATAAGGTACAGTAAAGAAGGTTTAAGTACGCTATTGCAAATTAGTTCTCTTACTTTGGGCGGGATACAAATGGTAAAAAGTGAGTACTAAGGATGAGAGTTTACCTTTTATATTAATTATATGTTCATTCCAGTTTAATTTCTTATCAATTATCGATCCAAGATATCTTTCCGATATCTTTTTTTATCACAATTTGTTTAATCACAATTCCTTGTTGAAAATTAAAAATTGTTAAACTATTGCTGCGTTTTAGGAAAATTACTTACGTATATAAATCCTTTACAGATATGTAGAATCGGTAAAGATATCAATGTGACTTATATTTCTGAAAATTTTGATCTAGCGCATGTATTACTCAGATGTTATTTGGGACCAAAGTTGCCCAAATGATACGAAAAATTAATAGTATTTTTTCTGGACAGTTATTAAAAGTAGTTCGCTGTAGCACCGCGGAAGTGTGCCATAACTTGAAAAACTAGTTCCCTTGTTAAACTGCTAAATGAAGTGAATTTTTCAAATCACTAGTTACGACTTTGTACTCGTTACTCAGTAGCCATTAGAGCGTAGGATATGCACATACATCGCGTTACTTACACTTTTATTAGCTCTAGTTAGGTTTAGGTTTTACTCTTATATACATTATTAATTATCATCCGGGTTTATAACTACTGCCTCTTAAATATTGTCTATAGTTTACGCGAGTAGTACACATTTAAATAAAACACTTTAACGGTTTAAAACGCGATATATTAGTTAATTTATTTTTAATTAAATAGCAGTAAAAATAAATGAACTAATATATTTTGAAAACCAGGGCGTATGTATATATATAGTAGGACTATTCGCGTTGATGATATGATGAGATACTGCCTCTTATTCAATTTAGTAAAAGAAGAAAAGTAGAAAATAATTTTTAATACTTTGATATTTGAAACTTTAATATTTTTCACCTTCGTTATTTTTGTATTCTATCAATGATAACTCTAAATACATAGATTTTTAAATTATGCATCATTTAAATTATATATCAATAACACACTTCTTAACTGACCAATCGTCTTGAATGCTGCGTCAAGCCTTTTGTTTTCTAAGAGAACTACTCTAGCAAAGATTATACTTAATACGCAAAATAGCGAATTTTTAAAATTTTATGAAAATTTAAATACATCAAACATCATCATCAAGACACACATACACGTCCACTCACATACTTATACACACAAATACCAATATTAAAATAATGCATGTTTAAATATTTAGCGATAGGAGCTGGAACTCCTGGCATAGGTATTATTTCCTTAAAATGTTTTCCAGATCAAAACTATAATTTTAAATACCTTTTTCCATATTTTCCACAATAAGTATTATAACATTTACTTGTTACAAGTAAACTCCATTTAATACATACTCTTTCGGATACCATTAGTTTATATTATTTCGATAATGGACTTTCCGGATTACGTGTGTTAATGGATTAATATCGCTTGGTATAATAGCGAACGACACAAACGATTAAAACAATACCGTTAATATATATTTTCCGTTAAAAATGGTTTGAATTTGGATTAATTTATCAATCTACAAATTAACAAGCGAGTACGGAAAGATAACTTGTTAATTAGTTGAGTTATAACTCCTCTCGTTTGGAATGATCAAAGTTACATTGAGGTTTCCGAAAGCGGGGTTCTTTCAAAATATCAAAGTCGTATTTTGTAAAGTATGTAAGATAGGTATGAAATACCATCTCAAAATCACCGGATTACAATGATGTTATAAATAACTGACCTCTTTCCTTTTATATACGACTTCTAACAGACATATTTTGTGGATACTTCTCCGATAGATATTATTATTTTTATACATTTTTTATGATGTCAGCTACCTTGCATTGTGACAAAATGCAATATCGCAAATGCTTTTATATGAATAAAAGTATTTGAGAAATTACGTTTTCGGGGAATCAAACCGAGGATTGTTATCGCTTAATGCAATGCCAATTAACCTTAAAATTTAAGCAACGGTTTAAAGCAGCCCTTGGTTCTGATATCATATATATGTGTCTGAAATCAATGTATATTTTTTACGAACAACTCCGAAAGTTCAAAGCCAAAATAGGTCGACAGTGCGTCTTGTTTAGATGTTATATGCCTAAGGTATTTTACCTTTCATCTAGTGAACCGTAAGATTCTCTGTCCACGAGTGTTATATAAAAAACCAGTGTTTATCTTTTGTGCTTAAAATGTTGTATGAGTTGCCTTTTCGAAAACGTTTTAGTTCCATTTTAACAAAACACTTTCTAAAATACTTAGAAAAGTACATAGTCGTTAAAATAAATTTAAAATAAGTTAACTATTATAGTATATTTCGCGTTTTGAACTGTTAAAAGTGTTTTATTTAAATACTATTTCGCGCAATTTGTAAGAAAAAATGCCTTTTTTATTTTTCAAATAAAGTTTTAGGATTTAATGGTGATATAGTGTGGTATAGCTTTTCTTTAGAACCGCACCCCTGTCGTAAAATTATTATTATTGAAAGCATGAATAACGCTTTGAGCCTATTGTTTGTGAAATTGCGGCAGATGTCGTAAATACGTTTTTACATTGGCACAAAGGTATTTTACGATTTTACCTTTTAACCTTTCGGGAAATACATTATGGTTAAAGGTCGAGTTAGAGTTTTCAATTTTGAAATCACTATTTTCAGGATTATCAGGTCCTGAGGAGCGAGGGGTAAATGCATTCATGTGTCTGTTCTAGAGGTATATAAGACTAAATCAATGTAGTATACTTGTTCGGTATGAGACATTATAATTTTTGCACTTTTATCGCTTTGAAACGCGAAATTTGTTAGCTAATTTATTTTTAAGTAGATAAATGAACTATTATTTTGAAAACCAGTGCGTATGTATATATAAAGTAGTACTAGTCGCATTGACTACATTGATAATTAAATTAGATTTTTTAAATTTATTTATAGATCAGATTTATTGTAATATTCATTTAAAGTGAGTCTCGTCTTTTTTATAATATCGATATTATTTAATTGTGACAGACCAATAAGTCTTTTGTATCCAATCCAAAATCATTAAAATCTATAGATTTTAATGATTAATTAAATAAGGCGATAACTACTTATTATAACATATAATTTTTATATTTCTCAAATATATCGTAAAGAAAGTAAAGAACAGTTTTGCACCATGATCGATTTCCTCAAAGCTTCTTTCCGAGTTGTATATAAGAGCATTATTTCTTTTTCGTTCTTTTAAGAGCATCATGAAAGGTGCATTCTTTTATTGGCAAGTTAATTTACGTAGCTTCAGGGTACTATTTTATGCAAACTTCGAGATGTTTTCAGAAACAGTGTAATTTTAAATTAATAATTAAGTCAAAAGATTTAACTTTGTCCCGTGTTAACTATCCTGAACATTGTATAATAAGATTCATTTAGGAATGTAAATCGTGAACAACAAAATGAAAATCAGAAACTTGTCATTGTCTGTAGTTTTAGAAAGTAGAACGTATTAAAATAAAATACGTTTGACGGTTTAAAACATGCATACAACACACAACAACATATTTGTAATTTAATTAAACTACAGTCGGGTTCTTTTCAAAGTTCGTTTCTGAAAACGGTGGGTGACTTTTCTCCTTAAAGTCAATGGCAAATCTTCAACACTAGTGACATACTACACTACACTAGTCACCATATTTCGTCATAAAAAGACTAATATAGCTCGTGTTTTAAATCGTTAAAACGCGAACACTATTTATTTCTTTTCTCCAGATTAAATAAAAATATTTATAAGACAAGCATGAAAGTTTAATTGCCACCATTAAATAGGTCAAGAAACTTGTATAACCTACGTAATTTGTTTCAGCCCGAACTCTACAAGAGCGAATTAGTTCGCCAATCGTCTACGGACAGCGCGGAGTTGGAATTTTGTGGGAAACTGCACTTCGCTTTGAAATACGACCAGGAAGTGGAAGCTTTGGTTGTTAAGGTAAATACTTATACCGCTGTTTACTACTTCAATTGAACTTCCTATGAAAGCTAAATTCTGAAATAGGAAGTGGATAAAACGGTATGCGAGTTGCTTCAGACGTTACGTAAACAAAAGCACTGTGAACAAGGGCACGCTACATTATGTGCTTATATCAAAGTCTAGCTGTGCTAGCTAGTTATTTTGGGCCTCAACATTTGTTTTCGCAAACCTTCTCATTGTTATAAATCCTGCGATTTCGTTCAAATAGTCAAAATAAAAGATATTTTGTTTGACTTTATAATATTAGTATAGATCTCTGTCTCGCAGTGTTTGCGATTAGATAAATGTTAGGGTAAGTTAAACAAACATTAATATTCAAGAAGTTTACAAATTATACATTCATCTATTTAAATCTATTTTGTTGTTGTATAAGTACATATAGAATCTAAACAAAAGAGATACATTGCAAGAATAAGATTTAAATAAAACACTTTAACGGTTTAAAACGCGATATATTAGTTAAACTTATTTGAAAATGATTTTTAACTTCGGCCCGACGTTTCGGCTGCTGCATCATTTTTAAATAAGTTTAACTAATATATCGCGTTTTATTTAAATGTGTACTTCTCGCGTAAACTATAGAAAGTATTTAAGAATAAGATTACATTGCGCGTGAGGTGCTCAATAGGTTGAAAAAATTCGACGGTGACGTGTAGTACTGTGCTTTTTCTCTTATCAATTAGGTAGCTTAATTGATAAGAGAAAAAGAACAGAACGCTGTATACTGGTTCAAGTCCTGGCCGTGTCGTAAAAAAAATTCAATCGAACGATTTTTAAAAAAGATAAAAATAAAAATCTTTCGGCTGGAAGTTAAATTTACCAAACCGATCTAAGTCTTAGGTGATATGTTATTATAAATAATTTTTTTTAAAGTTCACACATTATAAACTTTTTTCAACAGCTACTTCGTATTATACATATTAGTATAAAGATACGAGTAGAATTTAAACAAAAAAATATATCTTCGGATAGAAGTTAAGATTCGTGTCCCTAGTCAATACGAAGAACTCAAATACTCAAGACGTAATTTCTCGTAAATTAAACAATAGACATTTTAATATGCTTCTGTATTACTTTAGAGAGATTTACTCAAATTCCACCTAAACCCCAAGAGTACCCATGTTACTCATTATTTCACGACGAACCTCTGGGGCTTGATGTTATTAACGGGGAATGAATTATTACGGAGAGTACTAAGACGTAACTTTAAAAAGCTGTAATAATTATTAAGTACTATTAGCAAATATTATTTTGAAGTACACAGTGCTGCTAAACCGATGGAGTGACGTCCATGCTACCCCTTAAAGCCTAGCACCTAGTGTCTTATTTTGTCTCCATAATTCTAGTGACTAACACACTAATTAGATTTTAAGTTAAAAATTGACACAAACCAATAACACTCCTTAGTTTAAATTAATTTTAACAAATAGATGGATTATGGTCTGATAAATAAATTATTATTATTATTTTGAAAAAGTACACGTTCAACTTTCTTCACTATACAACTCTTTTTTCGACTGAATTTCATTACCATAAAACGTTTCTTGTGAGGTAATCCTAAAAGATGTCATATTATACTATTATGTATATTTTTTAGGTTATTTAAAAATAATAATTCTGGTATATATGCAAATGCAACGGGATCAGTCAAAGATACATAATTTCCCCCGTTTTTTGCATATTTCCTTCTGTTTTTTCGCCCCTATTAGTCGCAGTCTGATTTTAGCCATCCTCGATAGATGTATTTTGTTCTTGAGATTAGTATGTTCAAACAAACATACAAACTCTCCAGCTTTATAATATGTATTATAGATCTCTCCTAACGTGAGGCAGTCACTGATGGATTTTATTTACAATGACGAAAACTGATTAATACATTTTCCCGGAATTCGAACCTAGAACCTCTCGGCGCTTGAAGCAAGCCAGAACCATTACAGTGGAAGCTATATATTTATCTAATCGCAATGACATTAAAAATATAAAAGTTTATAGCACGTGTTTATTTTAACACGAAGTCTTAATATATTGTGTATGTACTACATATATTATGCTATCAATATACATATACTACTAGTCTTTATTCTGTAGTGTTTGGCGTCTATTATTATGGTAGATATATTCTAGATCAATTGATTCGAATGTTTATATATAAGTTTGTACCTGCCTACACGAGAAGTTTTTCTTATAACGTATACAATATAACATTTCGCTATCCGAATTTAATGAAACTTATTTTCGTAACAAATTTATCAAAGCAAGTGATTGTTGGTTGTAATCTTATTTACCAGTAAGTTTCAATATTGGCAGTTAACTCAATATTGCCTATAAACCAGCCGCCCACACTCCAACCATCTCCAGCTTAATAAAGGACTCCTAACTTTACCTTATCGTTATTGATGTTTCACGTAATCAACTTAACGATAGTTCACTTTTGTTTTTGCTCAGTGTTTTGCATAATTCTATGCGCAAAAATTATAATTAAAAATTTGATAATAATATATTTACGGGCTCGGGCTCGGGCATAATAATCAACGGGTCATAGGTTAGATTCCCACCATGACATTGTTCTTAATTCATAATTTTTCTGAAACATCTTGGACTGGTTAGGAATATCGAAATTCCGTCCGGGTCAAACCACCGTCCACAGATGAAAAACCCGTTAATCATGTTTTGGTTTTAGTCTGTAGATTGCGTAATATCCAAAGCCAAATTAGGTCGACGGGACATCTTGTTTAGATGTTATATGCCTATTCCATCTACCACCCCTTGCTTGTTTGACTTGTGAATGCTAGTTAGTATATCCCTGACAAAATAAATATAAAAAAACCAGTTAGAATAGATTGTTCACTGTCATATTTTTTTTTATAATTTGTAAGCTATTTTTACATACAGTGTAATTAAATGAAATCTAATTGTCTTTATTTGGGGCATGGGGTGATTTGATTGACACGCAAGTGATTTATCCATCTAGGATTTTTTACGTGTTACCCATGCTAGACGAAATATTGTTTTACTCTTAATTGAAGAATATTACGTAAATTTAAACAGTACAAATGTTCTTCCCCGATTCCAAATAAGGAGTCATTAATCAATACATTTGCGTAATCTAACCTATGACATCGTAAATTAATTGTAATCCTGAAAGCCGCCGTAATATTTACCTTAAAAAAGATTCGGTTTATAAAAATATTTACAAAGATACTCCAACAATATCCCCTTACATGCAATCTATCCATTCTTTTATAAGCTTTTTTCAAGCTTAGATGCATGAGCTGGTGATTATCTCTTTGTGCGATACACGTTAACAATACAGTGTGTATAAGCAATAATCTACGCTTCCGATAAAACGGGATTACTGGTTCAATCACTCTGTTATCGTGGGCTTAGTATGTTTGTTATTATCCTGACTGTACAATCAAGATTATCTCTAAACAGTTGATTAATTACTAATTACGTTGTAATTGCGGTTAATTTTAGAAAGCCAAACGCTATTCTGAAAGTGAAATTAAGGGATGTTTTTATGTTTCCTTTTGTATAATATTTCCATTTTATATAATACTTACAAAGTGTTGCATGATAATGTTTGTAAAACTTAAACAATGTTTGTAAAACTTAAAAAAAATGTAATGTCTGTAGCTTACGCGAGTAAAGAATTCTGTAACGACCCGGTCAGTTTCGCCAAATACCAAATTAGACGAAACAGATCGCGCTAGCGTAGCAGTGATTTACTTTGACGTCGGAGACACTGTCCATCTTTCCATCCAAGTATCTCCATGATCACGGCTGCTACAAAGCATACGAAACGTCGGGCCGTAGTTAAAATAATTTTTAAGATAAGTTTAACTAATATATATCGCGTTATAAACCGTTAAAGTGTTTTATTGAAATAACTACAGAGAGTATATGTGTTGTAGTACAAACTTTGAACGCGTTTTAAGTGTGTTTGATTTCAAATCTAAATTATTTACATAACAAAACACCTAAATTGTCAATATTTGATATTGATTGCAGCTCAATATGATAAACTCGAGAGATCCTGGGTTCAAAACCTGGGAAAACATTATATGGCACTGAATTTTGATAGTAATCGCCTGTAAAAAAAATGGTTAATTAATATAAATAAATAGAGATTTGTGCTTCAAGAACTACAAAAGGAAAACGGAATTTCTCTTTTTTCTGGTTTTTAAATATATTAAAAATAATACTTTGTAATTAAGTTTGTATTTTAAATGGGTGTATCATAACGTAGTTACGTTATAAACTTTGATATGAATATCAATAAATTAAAGTTATATAGATAGAAATGTTTCCGAAGATTTATGTAGGATTATATACGAAGTGTTCCAAAACGTGATCCAAAATGTGATAACCACACATCACGCACTCGGCTACTTTAGTTATGATTACTAACACTAGTTTGCATACTAGGTAAAATCGTGACTTGTTTAAATCTAGCGGAGGTGTCAAAGCAAACATTAATATAATATGTTAGGTTAGACAAGATATATAAGATAAAACATTTTTTTTCTAATCTCGATCGTGAGGGAATAAAGAAAAAATATATTGATTTACCACATTTAGTACATAATGGAGAATAAATAGCACAAGAAAAATTACTATCTTTACATAAAAAGAATGTTACCTCAATCGGTAGATTTTACAGTAAGCTAATGGTTCCAAGTTTGAAACCTACCCGTGTCATGAATATTTTCAATCTGATAATATTTATCATTTTAATTATGCTACGATGTTTCGGATGCTACGCAAAAGCTGTGGGTCACGGAGGGATATTTGGTGTCTTAAATCATTAAAAGTGTGTTAAACTACAGATAACATCGCTTTTTTCTAGATATTCGAAGCCCGCGATTTGCCAATCAAGGACGTCACTGGCAGCAGCGATCCATATATCAAGGTGTTCCTGCTGCCAGATCGGAAGAAAAAGTTCCAGACTAAAGTTCATCGCAAGAACTTGAACCCGGTTTTCAACGAGACTTTCTTGTTCAGGTAAGAAAAAAATACTCTAGATACTACTAATACTGCACCTCTGTAGCTAAATGGTGAAACGTGTGGCCTAGCATTGCGTTAAACGCGAGAGGTCCTGAGTTCGAATCCAGGGGAAATAATGTATTGTTTAAGCATGTCAGGACACAGCAGAGTAATCAAATAGTTGAAGTTGAATCAGTGAAACGGACATAGAAATGTGTTTATCCCATACCCCAGGGGGGAAATGGGATATCTCTTTACTTGATAAATCTTTTTATAATGTACTTCGTAACTAAATGTTCAAAGTCACAAGAAAAAAAGTGGTTTGATTCGAATGAAAAAAGTATTTCAGTTAATTGACGAATGTATAAATATCGCAATCCGTTTTCGTAAATATTTTCCCTAAAAAAGCCTTTTATCTCGCTTGATGCGTTTCGAAAATATCTGGGTCTTAATAAGGCTTAGGGAAGCGAAGGTGAACAAATTTAAAATCAATATTGTTCTTTTCCGTTTCATATTTTGAAACCTTTAAGAGTTGAATGTTAATGTTATATATATATGGAACTTATATTTTATGTGTATTTTCTTTTAAACATTCATAAAAACTGGGCCAGACCTGTCACTTAATGTAAATAAGATAATGCAAAATATATTCTTTCGTCTATTGAGTTACATTGGTTAATAACGGCTTTTGAAAAGGAACCGAAATTTTAGGACATAGTCCAAATGAAATTATTTTTATATATTCTGTTTTAAACGGCTAGTGACTTATTTAATGCAACTTAATATACAGACTAAAGTACAAGTACAAGTTTTAAAATGGGTTGTATAAATTATGTATTTCGTAAATACTGTCTGAAGTTTACGCGAGTAGTATAAATTTCAATAAAACACTTTTAACGGTTTATATCGCGACATGTATAAGTTGACTTTTTCTACGAGGAAGAGTAGAGAAGCGTGGGATTTACTTGATGTTAGTTGGATTATCCCTTTTGTTTAAATTATTTTGACTAATATATTATAACGTATCTACAATACGTTTATTAAATACATTTCGCGTTTTAATTCCGTCAAAAGTATTTTATTTTAAATATCGTATGATACAAACCAGCAGTAGGGGAAAAATAATAAAAATTGAGGATTATTTTAAATAATGCAATAAAATCTCTGTGCACTGTAAAAGTTTCGATCGCGTTAAAATAAATGCCCTGCATAATACTGTAAATAAAAATACAGGGAGTGCAATCAACAATTACAATAGTCAGATAATCGGTGAAGACTTTTATAAAACTTCGCCATTTTTACAGTAATCTCGGGATAATAGCGCTTCTAGTTTCTCTAGTTTTCACCAACGCTATCTTATCCTCGAGGATAAGATTGATTGAAGAATTGGTGAAAACTATCGATAATAATTAAAGTGGACGGGCTCGTTAATGTACTGATAGAAATGTACGGCTAACGGTAATAATGAACGGTCGGTGGTTCGATTTTTACTACGTGCAATTTTTTCTGAAATAATTGTATTTTTTTAATATAGAAATTTAAAAATTCCATTTGTATCACGAGCCAACGGTCGTAGGTGGAAAAGCAGTATTATCACGTTTTGTTTTCAGTCTGTGGATTTTTGAAGGCTAAATCAAAATAAGCCGACAACACATTTTAGATGTTATATGGATGGACTATATATTCTACTTCATATTTTATCGAGTAAATTCCATGGTGTCATAAAAAATATTTGACTAAAACTCGTTCTAAACAATGCATTATTTCAATTGAAAATTCTTGCCCAAGTTACCAATTCCCGGATAATTTTAGAGAAAATGTAATAATATTAAAGCAAAAGAATGTAAAACTTTAAAGTAAGAAACGCTAAACTTAATTATGCGATAAATTGGCATACTTTGATTAAGTTAACCCTTTAGCTGAAAACTTTTTTGCAAGCGCACAAACAAGCTTATCGGCACTGAAAGTATCCTTTTACGGTCCGAATCGTATGGCCAATTAAGAATCGAGCTTAACATCATTAAAAGTCCGCTTTGGCTTTACTCTAATTGGATTATGAGAGATGCACAATTACGTCATTTAAAACTTTCCAATTTGAAACCATTTTTTTGCGATCGATGACTCATATTGTGTCATCGTCAGTCGTAGATCTCATTTCATGTCTGTTATTGAGAGCGTACACTAAACGACTGCCTCTTTAGCCAAATGGTTAACGTGTAACCTAGCATTGCGCTAAGCGGGAGATGTTCTGGGTTAGAATCCCAGGGACACAATAAATTGTTTCGGTCGGGCCAGGCACAGAAGTCTTATCAACTATTTGCTATTAAAGAAACCGATCAGCTAAACGGACACAAAAATGTGTTCACCGCATGACCAACGGAGGGAAACAGGTCTTCACACATCCTATATTATATTATCCCGGTTTTAACGGAAGACATTCGGAAAAAGGGCTTTTCTTTTGAATTTTATCGTAGTTCAAGTCCCGTCTGTATCATGGATTACTTCAACGTACAACTGTCTGTAGGTTACGCATGCTTTGCAGCAGCTGTGGTCACGGCTGCTGCAAAGCATCCGAAACGTCGGACCGTAGTTAAAATTATTTTCAAACAAGTTTAACGAAAATATATCGCGTTTTAAACCGTTAAAATGTTTTATTTAAATAAACATACAACACTCTCCTAATGTAAATGTCATCAATAAAGCCTTTGTTTCAGTGTGCCATACGAAGAACTACGCCAACGTTACCTCCAGTTTTCCGTGTATGACTTCGACCGGTTCAGTCGCCATGACCTCATAGGCCACGTGGTTCTGAAAGGACTGCTGGAGTCAGCTGATCTGACCCAAGAAATAGAATATACTATGAACATACTGGCACCTCCACAGGTATGAACAAACATTATCATATTTATGTATAACATATCGGCTTGTTGGTGTAATGGTTGCAATATATCGGTAATAATCAACGGGTCGTGGGTACGATCCCCACCGGGCCCAACATGTTGCTAACTTTTCTGAAACATGTTGGACTTCGTCTGCAAATCTGGATATTAAATGGGTAGGAAGTAGGAATACAATAATTTAAAAATAAAATTGTAATAACAAGTGCGTTTATTTCTTACCAGTTCAATATTTGCATTAACTTATATAATTATTTATATACAGTATATTATTAAATATTATATTAGTTAATACATACTATAATAATTTTCTGGTTGAGTAGACTAAAATATGGTATTTGTTTAAATAAAACACTTTAACGGTTTAAAACGCGAAATATTAGTTAAACTTATTTGAAAATCCCCGTGACCACGGCTGCTGCAAAGCATCCGAAACTTCGGGCCGAAGTTAAAAATCATAATTCAAATAAGTTTAACTAATATATCGCGTTTTAAACCGTTAAAGTGTTTTATTTAAATGTGTACTACTCGCGTAAACTATAGACAGTATTTTGTATGGTATTTGTCTTATCTAAGTAGCGCCCATAAAATATAATATTTATAAGTAAACCATAAAAAGATGTAAAAACAAGTCATCAAAGTTTTTATAACACCAAACTCAATAAGCTACTTCCGAAGTTCTTTGTTTTAAGTCTACTTTATCTCACTGTTTTTTGGTAATTTATAAACTTTCGCTTTGTTGCTGAGTGAAAGCTTTAGCTTGTAATAACATTCTGATTTGCCTATAAATAAAAGTGTAATATCCGTGGCTAAATAGTTAAACACTTTGCATAGCATTATCTTGGGTTCACATCCTGGGTAAACTTGATAGTTTCTAGTGAATAAAAATCAATCAGTTGACCTGATATAGTATCTATCGGCCCCATCAATAAGTAAGGCGAATTTAAACGTAAATAAACACTGCAGGCTTCCGTAACTGAATCATAATCTTTTAAATAAAACACTTTTAACGGTTTTAAACGCGAAATGTGTTACAGAAATTTTGCAGTGACCTTGTTACGAGTAAGTTAGATATAGTATAATATCTATTTGTTGACTATACAGTAACAAAATCAAAGTACAATACTAGTTACAGACCCCGACACGACCACGACAGCTGCAAAGCATCTGAAACCTCGGGCCATAGTTAAAATACATTTTATTTAAGTTAACTGATACATTTCGCGTTTTAAACCGTTAAAAGTGTTTTATTTAAATAGGGACTTCTCGTGAACTACAGACGTTACTGAATCAAAATCGTAATAGATCTCTTATTGAATGTTATTCGTAAACAGTCAGTCGTCAGAAAGGAGAGATTATCAGTGGAAGATCTTCCCGTAATCGGAGATATGCTATTTTAACTAACGATCGTTAATTGGTAATTGTTTCTGCTCTTTCAGTTCTGTGTTTTGTACCTTAGGACATTTTGTTATTTATTATTTAAGAACATATATTTTTGAAATATCAATTTTAAAGCAATTATCTTTAAATAAACTAATTAGAAACAGATAATACTTATTATATCAAAGAATCAAATTTTGAAAAATATTGTACAAAAACTTTGAATGGCGTATTCCTTATGATATCATATTTTTATGTAACTTTAACATTTGATTTTCGCTCTGTATTTTACTGTAAACAAAACTTCTTTGAAGGTAATTGAACCCAAACATCTAGAGAAATCTTATTACTTACATTTCTTTTTTATTCATCGTGAAATACAAGGTCTTTTAGTTGTTATTTATTAGAAATCTAGACTCTTAAAGCAAATAGTTCTAACGATGTTATCTTTTACATCGTTAGAACTATTTGATAACATAATAATAATAACATTTCTTGTGCTGTTTACAAACCTATTAGTAGTGAAAGGGCATTGCTTGTTATCAAACATTTATATACTTTTCAGTGTGGTAAAAAATCAATGTTATTCGACTCTTAAGCTTTCATTAATTAATATTTCTTTTTAAAATGACTTTTTATTGGTTTTATTTTGCGTTAAAAACATTATTTATACGGTCTCCCCGTGACCACGACTGCTGCAAAGCATCCGAAACGTCGGGTTGAAGTTAAAAATAATTTTCAAATAAGTTTAACTAATATATTGCGTTTTAAACCGTTAAAGTGTTTTATTTAAACATTATTTATTACAAATAACTTTACATTATTAATACAGCCTCTGATACAATAACAAAAAGTAGTAATAGGTTTCCGCTTGATTATTATAAGTTAGTTTTGAGTTTCGAGAATCTCCGATGTTATATGGCAAGGTGGAATTTAAATACGATGTTCAAATTCTTGTAAACAATTGTTTAGAAGTATAATTATGACGGTTGGTATTAACTCTTAAAAAGAGAGTATAGGAATATTTGAAAACTTTAATATTTTTCACTGTACTTAACACCTTTATATTGTACATATATAAAATTTTAGATTTAAAAATAAATTAATAGATTAAGAGCAAAAGCACGGGTCGCTGTGGTGTTGGTTCATGTCTGTCCGTGTCGTTAATAACAATATTTATTAAAACGATCATTATGGTATTTTTATGTCCCATGTACACAAAGTATGACAAAAGGCATTAGAAGTAAAAAGTGTGATACTCGTACAAAACTATTACGACGGTTAAGATCTTTAAATTGATACTAAGCAATAGAATCGGATAATATTGACTTGGAAGCCCTATTTAAATACTGTCTATAGTTTACGCGAGTAGTGCACATTTAAATAAAACACTTTAACGGTTTAAAACGCGATATATTAGTTAGAAAATGATTTTTAACTACGGCTCGACGTTTCGGATGCTTTGCAGCAGCCGTGGTCACGGGGAGATACCGTTTTTAACCGTTAAAGTGTTTCATTTAAGCCCTACTTAAATTCAATATGTTTTCCAAGATTATATTCTTTATTAAAACTATGAACTCCTTTTGTAAAAAATCCACATGACTCTATGGTATTCGAACCTGTAATGAATCTATTCTTGATATTTGAAGTATTAGAATAATCATTAATCAATTCTAGTTTTAAGAAGTGTTGATGTGTTTGCCAGGAAAAGAAGGATCTCGGAGAATTGATGCTTTCCCTTTGCTACCTTCCAACGGCTGGTCGGCTCACTGTCACCGTGATTAAGGCGAGAAACCTCAAGGCGATGGATATCAACGGATCTTCAGGTAAGCCGCGTACTTGAGACCCATTTCATGGAAGATTAAGTTATTATGGCTTCAAAATCGATTTGACTTAGATCAGTTAATTTCCTAAATACTGTCTATAGTTAATTTCCTACTATATTTAACCTTATCAATACTACATAAATAATGCATAGAAGTACGTTGAAATAATACTTTAATTTAAATATTTTTACTAAATAATATAATAATCTATTCTCTAAATCTACAAGGCAGGGAAAATATTTGAGACGTCGTCATAATTATCTTGGCACGCTCTTTTTCCAACTCTCAATTATTGGCAAAACAATACACCCAAGATATACATAGATGTAATAAGTAATTTATTATTTACGGGTAAATTAAATTAGGTACATCTATCTCTTACACATTCCTTGACTATTAAAACTACGGATCAATAGTTACAAATTGCGTTATGTCACAATTAAACGGACACACAGACGAGTTCGCGCCATGACGTTACAGGGATGTAAATAAAACGCGAAATATATTAGTTGCATATATGTTGACAGTGCTTCATTTATCTATTATATATTACTATTCACTTCTGTCATATAAACAGTGTTAAAAAGGACACATTAACGTGTATATATTAAATTAAATTGCGCTTGTCCTCCCTTCCATCCCTTTCAAATGATACGATCTTAAAGGTATAAAAAGCCTACGTTAAAAGCCTCTCAATGAACGAACAAAAGTATATATTACTAATTACAGCCATTTGTATAACACTGAATACAAGTGAATTTCGGGACGGGTAAAAATGCCCTGATTTCTGGAACCTTCACGAAACGTGATTGTCTGTTACGACGGCTGAATTTCAATTGACTACACAAATACAAGGAGTTCGAGTGCTTCCTTTCTTGCTTTACAAATGCTGTATTTTAATGAAAGCACAGTTTGAAAAGGAATGATTGTATTTAAGAAATATAGTACGTTTTTTACAATACAATCTTTAAAAGTACATACTAGTAATGGTGGTTAAAGGAAGGCTTGTATTTTAAATATAGAATTTGTATAGTTATACAATTTGAAGCTGTTTGAATATGGAAAACGGTTTTAAACCATTTTTGTTTTTAACACTTATGGGTGCGTTTAATAAAGTATCAATGTATGGCTAATGGTCGTGGGAACGATTCTCATCGGGTCAAACATGTTTTTGCATGGAAATCTAGATATTAAATTGGTGGTAGCGTCATTCTGCCTGGGTCTTGATTACCGTCTACATATGAAAACGCCGGGAAGTTTAATCATGTTTTGCTTTCAGTCTGTGGAATTCCGAATATCCAATAAATAGGTTTAAATCGTATGTAAAACAAAAACTGATTGAAAAGGGTCATTATCACGTTAATCAATATTTAAATGATAAAAATGCTTGGGGTGTGGAGGAACCCGCTCTTACAAGGAAAAATATGTAGTGCACTAAAAGTAAATCAAGAATGTAAAATGAAACTTGGCGATAAAAGGAGTGATGGCGTGTTTATTGCCAGTTCTTCTCGTTCGTTCTACGCCCTTGATTTGAGAACTGGTAGTAAATGTAAAGTTAGATTCTTTAATTATTTTGTGACGTTCATAAGTGTACATGAATAAATGATTTTTGACTTTGATTCCAAAGCTAAAATTGGTCGACGGCGCATCTTGTCAAGATGTTGTAAGATTTGGGTATTTTAAACCGTTAAAAGAGTTTTATTCAAAAATTTCCGCATAATTTATAAATTAACTTCGTTTGATAAGTTTGTTATTTTACTTACTCGAAAGTAATACCTTAAGGAAAAAAAATTTAATTTCCGAAGTATTAAGATTTAATATAACTTTTGTTGTCTCCTTCTGAGATAAGCGTAAGAGATCCACAACATACTTTTAATTTTTGTCCAAAAATCATCTAAAAAAAGGGGGAAAAATCTCTCATTCCGAGGGATTATTTCTTGTTTCGTGCGCTTGTCGAGGGGAATATTAAAACGTTGTTTACCCACTTTATTGCGATACAAAGTTGTCTTTTGAACGCCAAACGGAATTTTTGGAAGCTGTTTACTTAGACTTATTGTTGTGTAACACGATATTTAATCAAAGCACTTTTAACTGTTTACAATGTGAAATTTATTACTCAATTATAATTTAATTTCACTGCGTTCAATTAGATGTGCTTTGTGGTAGCCGTGGTCATGGAGAGACTAAAACCCCCAAAAGTGTTAAAAGTGTTCTTCTACTTGCATAAACCATAGACAATACTTGTCTCCCGATATTAAATATTAACATCGCGTTAAACAAAAGGTTGTACAAATTTCAAAAATATATTTATTATGCCGTAATATTATTATGTTTTTCTAGATCCTTACGTGAAAATATGCCTCATATGCCAAGGGAAGCGCATCAAGAAAAAGAAAACTACCGTCAAAAAGAACACTCTGAACCCCGTATACAACGAGGCGCTTGTTTTCGATCTACCCGCTGAAAATGTTTATGACGTCACTCTGCTGGTGAAAGTCATCGACTATGATCTGTTAGTATGCTTATAAATTACCACTAAAAAAAAGAAGAAAGAAGTATAAAAACTTTTTGTTTATTCTATTATGTCCAAGGCCCTCCTATGAAATTTAATACCTGTTGACACATCAATGATGTTGGATTATAGGACGTGTCAGTTTTAATCACAAATGTAAATACTCTTTTTACCCAATAGGGACTCGAACTCTCGACACTATCGTGTAAACGAATAAATAAATCACGAATAATGAAAGCAATTCGTGCAAAATTATTCCGTTACTATTCTTAAATATCAACAATTGCTCTATGTTAAAATTCTACTACGGTTTGAAACGCGATATATTTTAGTTAAACTTGTTTGAGAATTATTTTTAACTACGGCCCGACGTTTCGGATGTTTTGCAGCGCACGGCCACGGGGAGAAAACTAAAACTAAAATATATCGCTTTTTAAACCGTTAAAGTGTTTTATTTAAATGTGTACTACTCACGTAAACTACAGACAATATTCTAGTACTTTTAAACTTCTAATGGCCTACACTATTTTTTAAATAGCTTTATATTGTAAAAGCATACTTAATACATTAACTGTTTTTGTAGAATCGGTCAAAACGAGTTAATCGGATGTACAGCGATCGGTTCCAACATGATTGGTATCGGTCGAGACCATTGGCTGGAAATGCTGGATAACGCACGCAAACCAGTCGCGCAGTGGTACCCGCTCAACAAGAGCTTACCAACCAACGTCCCAGTTTCCACCAAGGACCACAAAGACCAGAATGCGGCACTGAATTGCCTAAATGTGAGGTGAGACGAGTTTATTTAGCATTGGTTAAAGTTCCTTTTTCGACGTATCCTTTAAATACATACAGATATCAGATTGCCTGAAATAGGGCAAGACGGCAAAATTAAAATGTTCTTTAGAATAGAGTCTAAACAAAATTTCCCCTCAGTCACTTGTATTAATGGCGGTCGTCAAATGTATTACAGGTGGAAGTTTGGAGCCGAATGTATGTAAACTCGAAATCTTCTTAGACTTCTTGAAAATTAATTTTATTTGAATATTTTTGCTGCATTTACCGCATTCGTCCTGCTAGGTCTTCTCTTCCATTGATTCAATTGGTCGAACACGAGGACCCTTTTTTTAAGGCCAATTTAATTAGGAATTATTATTGTCATATTTATTGCTAAATAAGTTAGAATTTATCATCAATAAGAATTATATAATAGTGTATTTTACTGCAAACATCTTGTGTGCCAGCATGTAGTAAAGAATTGGTAGGTTTTGGAATATCTAAACGATATTTGATTTGAAGTAAAAACAGCGTTAGACACAATAAACATAACTTTAACATAAATCGCGTCCGTTTAATTTTAGAGGTTTATTAAAAGTAATGTGTAGTCATAAAAACTATATAAATAATAATAATAATTTGACATACCAAATCCATATAAATTATAAGTTTTAATATCATCATAATTATTATACTAATGCGTTTTGATAACGATTATGCTCTACTGAGCTTGCAACTAGTAAGATGTTACTAACGCTAGTTACTGGTAACAGATCATACGAGCCAGTGGAGTCTCACAGTTAAGATTAAACTGCCAATTTGTTTCAGATGAAGAGACTCAAGTGAACGATATCGTCTGGACTTTCAGAGAAACTTAGGACATCAGGTATTCTCGCGATGCCAAACATTTTTATAAGTAGACAATTAGACATCTTAACGGTTGTATGTCCATTTACTGTAGAGGATTAAAATAAGTGATATTTTGTGTGGCCAAAGGAGATAAAAATAGTAACTGATCTTGAGAAATTATAATAGAATTATGTATCGGTCAGTAAAACACTTTGTAATTTTAAAAAAAGTCCTTTACTAATAATACCCGGATCATACAAGAACTTCCAACACAAACATTTGGAAACACTGCCCTTTGACGGGAATATTGGTTCGCGGTTGAAATTTTTATCTCAAAGTTGGTACTTATTTATAAATGTACGTAGCGTAACGTTCAAGTAGAGAAAGAATTTATCCCTTAGATTTATTTGTCAACATTTAAGGATTTTTAAGTACCTACATAGTTATATGTTAGATATCACTATATGTTATTTCTTTCTGAATAGAGTTCTTATGTGTGTTAAAGAAACCTCAATCTTATTTGTTTTCTCCCTCGGTTTTAATATACTTGACATATCCTTACCCATATATCTTTGGTAACTATCTTTGTACAAACGCACACTTCAATTCAAGACTTTATATTGCTATAATGATATTTAGCTATAATTGTTGTCTATTAAATAAATATTATTAATCCAGATAAAATAGGGACGGTGGTTTTATCGCTAATACTATGATCAAATAATCATTGGACATTTGAAGAGCAAAAGTATATTTTAAGAATAATCAGTAGGTAATAAAGCTTTGATATTATTGGCATTAAAAGTTTAACCTAAATATAACTTATTAATGTGTATTTATATCATAATGGATGTTTGCAATTTATTTAAAGTTTCATAATATAATCCGCACAAATTATCGATCGTAAGCAATTGCAAAGCTGCAATATAGTATACATGAAACAGTGTGGGTTCTTTTACGAATTACATCTTCAGAATACGTCAATTATATAAATTAAAAAACGATTTAGATTAAAAAATATTGACGTCACTAGGGTTTGAACTACCATAAGGCTCTGTGGTGCTGCTCTAACCAATTGAGCTACCGTGTCTAAAATATTAGTTTGATTGTTAAGAGTACCAGCACAGGACATTATAGAAGCCGATTCAAGCCCCGCCAGTGTCATCAATTTTTTTCAATAAAAATAGATTTTTAATTTACATAATATGAAACATATACGAAAGTAATCAAGTCAATTATATGTATGAATAACATATAAACATTTTTAAAATACTTTCAATTGATTTTAGTATTCTATCTATGCGACTATCAAAGATATATTCTATAAGATTATTACCCACGCTATTTTGTGTATAATATATATTTGTTTTTTTTTATATGCTGTAGTGAATGTGTAACATTAAAGTCTCGACAATAAGTAGATGGATTTTTGCAAGATATCTTTCGTTAATTGGCTGCGCCGTTAAAAACGACATTGAATGCAAATGAAGCTTTAAAATACATATAATATATATATATCATAAATACTCTAAATGGTATTATAAATATATAATAGTATTTATTATCCTCGTAGAAATGAAACTTACCTGTGAAAAGTTATGTAAGTAGAGTTTCTGTTTGATCAGAAGGCTTTAGTGGGGAGACAGATATTTATGATAACTTGACGTGATTGGCGTAGTTTTACGAGACATTTCATAAAACAAATCTTTTGATGTATAAGTTAATGAAGATTTGATTTCAGTTGAGCTTTCAATCATATACTGAAACTATTATAAATTGAAAAAAACAACTCGGGCAGGATTTGAACCGGCATCCACAGAGTTCCGTGCTGTTGCTCTAACTAAATGAGCTACCGAGTGAAGTCAGTTGTTTTTTATGTTTGTTGTTTTGTGTCTCTTATTAGCTCATTATTAGAAATGTCATATTTTCATCAAAGTAAGATATGTTTTTCACCGAAATTTATAAACTGGTCAAGAACATAATTCTAATTTATTGTACCAGTTTTAGTTGTGTCTGTAAAAATACTGTTGTAAATATCTATACGCGCTATCTACAACACAAAAGACTTTTATTATGAGATAATATTTTTCCAGCTGATTTGTTATGAGGTCTTTTTGTAAGGCATTACATAATATATATATATATACAAAGCGATCTTGAAATCATCTTGTATTAAATTTATATGTAGCAACTAGGTCAAATATCAATTTGAAGACCTATCTTGTACCCACAGATATCAAGTTCTATTACGTTTTACAGCCCCATTTGAAAGTTTCATAGTAATCTGTCCTATCCCAATTAAATTTCCCCATAATTAATATTACCCGAATTTGAACAAGTAGGGCGTTGATTCAACTTACTTTTACTTTATTAACCTAACGATTATAACTTCCTTAAGCTGTATCTGTAATTTACGCGAGTACTTAAATGAAACCAGTTTAACCGGGTTTATACTGGTTTAAACTCGATTAAAATGGTTTTGTAAAACTTTAATAGTAAATAAGATATATCTAAGATTTTCTATGTTGTATCGATGATATATAACTGTTGCTCGTATAAATTACTATTGTGTTTTACTAATAAAATGTATATTGTATATATATGATACTTAATGCATAACCCTCCTACTAAATCTTTGTAAGTGTGACAGCAGGCTGTGTGTACGAAATTTTTGGTTTTTAAGAAAATGATATACTTTCATAAACGTGGGCTTCATATCAAAAGTAGGTTTATTTTAAGTTAAATATATATAGTTAGATCATTTACTTCTTGTAAATTTTTTAATTTGAGTATTATTGTTTAAAAAATTTAAAATATATTTATAGATACTATTAAATTAGAATATTTAGAGAACCAGCAAGTTTTCTTAATAAATAAAAACTTTCTCGTTAATCATGTTTTCTTGAGTTACAGTGAATGAATGCGATCATCTTGCTGTTTTTATACTCATATAGTTTAAATATTTTCCATCAAAATGAGCCAAAATTCTTTTTATTATATCCTTTGAAGTGTACAATAGGTGGGACATGAAAAAAGACGAGAATAATTATTTTTGTACGGACTATCGTTAATGTACTTCGTTTTAGTCTTTATACTGTAAATCTGTCTAGACGTAAGAGATTATACTGATTTATGAATAAAATGTTGATATTTTATTTGTGCATTTGATTTTCACTTCACTTACTTTATTCACATATTATCAATTGACAAAGACAGATGTTTTTAACATTGCCTCGATTAAACACTTATCAAGATTAATAATGTGATTTATTGCCTTTTTTATTTTGAATCTGTTTAAAATTTTATCGTATTGTAAGTATTAATTTAGTTAAAGCCACTGTTCCACTAAAAGATATTTTATTTATTTCTTTAATTATAATCTACCATTACAGTATTCAATAAATAGCCATTGTGATACAATAATTCCATACATATTTCATAGAATGATTATTCGTCAATTCACCCAAGCTGCACGTGAACATGTCAATCCCCTCCTGCTGCTTGTAGATAACACGCATAGCACGAACACGAGGGGATTTTAAAATAAATAACTACTACTTTTAGAATTCTTACTTACTTAACTATTTAAAATAAGAATAGTTGTTTTTAGTCCTATATAGTCCATCGCGCTAGGATTCTGGACATCTTAATTTTCAGACTAGCATCCAACAAAAATTAATACCCCGAGGCAAATGAATCGTCAAAGACGAAGTCAGAGGGTTGTTTATTGCAGAACGAAGTACAAATAACGTAATAACTAGCCGACTTCGCTATTGGACTTGAGTTTCAGCCGAAGAAGTCCATTACCTTCCTTTGATGTGAAATGCAAGTTTTAATATAGAAACTGCTAGTAAACTTATTACTTATTTTATATACAAAATAGATCAAAATGTATATTTATTTCTACGAAATATTCGCTGAGAATGAAAAAGTCGTCGACTATATAAAATTAATTAATGATCATCATGTTGCGCACACCAAAAGTATAGGAAAATATTATAGTTTTTATTACTGTAATAATTTCAAAATTATCGAGTCCTGACAATGTCAATTAAACAATTTATGACGTTTATCTTTGACAAGGATCAAATATTCAAAAGTCCAAAGGAATTATAGAAATCCCTTAACATTTCAATTGCAACGAACGCGTGATATAAAAATATTATTTCTTTTTGCGTTTATATAGTCTCTCCTAAAATATAAGAACAGCGAATTTTTCAAGTCTATTCCACTATGCTTCCTTCGAATAAAATATTCAGTTTCATAATTTTTCCATTTCTTCTTTAAATAGAAAAAGGTCGGAGCACGTGTAAGCAGATTGTTTGATTAAAAGTCCGTGGCCGTCTACCGGCTACATAGTGCTACGGAATTCGCTACGATCTTGCTACGACGCTGAGAACACTTTGATTTAAGGTCTTGTTTGTGCTTCTTATATATGGTGAATGAACCTATACCTTTCTCTCCTCTTTGGGTCAATCTATTTAAAGCAATCCTTTAGTCTATTACTTAAGTTTGAATTTGATTGAAATGGATGTCATTTATTTTAGTGTTTGTACCTAAAAAATATGTTTTACGTTAATTAAGAACATAGTTATTTTTAAAATAAAACACTAACGGTTTAAAACGCGATATATTAGTTAAACTTATTTGAAAATGATTTTTAACTTCGGCCCGACGTTTCGGATGCTTTGCAGCAGCAGTGTCACGGGCAGATACGTGAGTCACGACACTCACGTAAACTATAGACAGTATTTAAGAATTCTTGTGCCAAAGTCGATTGTCATGACAGTAACAAGTTAATGAGTGATATTTCTTTGATATGTGTATTTTATAAATTAAAACAACCGTAGTACGCTGTGCTTGGTGATGAGTTACGGTAATTCTATGCTAAAATTATTTGATACCTATATTCATAACAGGCTTCAGCAAAAAGTGCTTTAGAATCGAATAATTGATAAAAACACATATATATTTTTGCTCTTGAAAAAACTTCTCTATACTAACTTCTGACTTTTAAAACATATAAATTAACCTCGTTTAACCTTAACGTAAAACTCAATGCCAAATTTAATTGAAGTTTCAATTTTTCGCCTAAAAAAGAAGATTCAATCTGTAATCATTATTCAGATAATATCAGTTACTACAAATCAATGTATTTAGGGTTCCGCATTGTTTCACATTTATTAATTGATGCATGTAATTATTAAATTTATGTAAATATAATATTTATGTAAGTAATTTTTACGTAAACTAATATTTGCATTAAATAAATAAAGAGCAATGAAACATATACAACATGTTTTATACTAGATTATAAAAAAAAATAATTAAATAACTGAAATTTGTTTCAGGTCGAATGTAAAGCATTACAGTAGTATTCGTTATAATAATTTTACCTAGCCTTGCTTACAGTTTAGGCAAATCTATTTCCTGATCAAACTGCTAGCTATTAATTTATTGTCTTCTCCGAAATAAGCTCCACGACATGCTAGATAGTATGTTGATAATTAAGATATTAAAGTTATATATTAGTAGGAATTTAAACATTTTGTACAAAGTCCTTGTTCACTATGTACGTTTAATGCATTTATTACTTGGAACCGTTTTATCGAAAACCAAGTTATACTTGTCCCTTTTCCAACCTTTTCTCATTTTCCTTGAAAGTCTACTGTCTATTTCGGACGTAACGAACATCTTTGACACCTGAGACCATCTAACAAGAACGCGCAACGCGATCGTTATCGCCTTCATGAAAGTCAAATAGCTCGACTTTTTGGGAAAATAACTTTCGCTAATGAGAGATTTCTCGTTTCTAATGAGATTTACTATTGGGGGATTCTATTTTTACCACTAATTGTCTTGCTTAAATAAAACACTTTTATTGTTCTTAAATCGCGAACTATATAAGTTAACAAGTTTTACATTTTCCTCGTCACCATGGCTGCTGCTAGCTTCCGAAACTTTGGCAGTAATTAAATTGCTAATAAGTTAAGTAATATATTTCGCGTTTTGAATCGTTGAAAGTGTTAATAAAAATGTGTACTACTTGCATTAACTACAATAATATTTCTCTAAGTTGATTTTATAGATATTATATAGATTGTGCTTTTGTTACTTGAAACGCTTGTTTTAAATCAAGACATGAAATAAAGACATTATTTTTCTCTCTGTTAAATCCAGATTTATGTATAATGCTCGTTTGTGATGACGTAAACATATTAAACTTCATCTAAATGGGTGCGAAAAATATTGAAATTCCAATTCACCGTAACAGATAACCACTATTGGTTAACTGTTATCGCATTTTGGTAACAGTCTGTGCTTGAGTCGACAGCACAGCTTGTCTATTCTACTATGTAGTAGACTAAATTAAAACATAACCTAATGTAAATTCTAATAATGAATATGAGAGTCAACTGACTGAAGCTATCCCTTTCATTTTGATACTATAAAACGTATTGTAGCGCATTGTCCATCGCTCTTAATGAGAAGCAAATTTCTGAGAAATAAATGAAGGTTTATCTTCAGATATCTCCTAGAAAGTTCTTTATAAATTTATTTTATTTCCTTATATAAAAATAACATGTTTTTATGTTAACTAACCAATTTTTTTTAACATTACATTTATAGATGTAGATTTATAATTTTTTGAACAATGATGCAATTTATATTTTTCACAATTTACTGCACATGTTGGCTCTGTATAAATTAAAAATCGATTACAAATTGTCAAAAGTCGTTGATAGCTGAATTGTCCTATCAATTGGTGCACAGCACGGAACGCTGTGGTGTCCTAAATATGTTCAATTAGTAATCGAATTTTAATATATAAAGTTCAAATACTTCCAAATTCAGTTCAGCTGGTTAAAAGCAAGCGAAAGAAAAGATTTACGCTCTACACAATTTTATGTATTGATAAACTAATAAAGTTTTGTCTGGCCATCTATTAAAAGACACAATAAGCCGTTACGCGCATCCCACGCAAACGTGCTTCTAAATATAATGTCAAGGATCTTACAAGTAGGTCAGCATCCCTGGTACTGTAGCCCCCGCATCTTGATATTGAACTTCCGACATTACAGTTTTGAAAGGGGCCTATTTTGTTAGGACAGCAGTAAAACAAACATAATATTTATGAAAAATAGCCGTAGACGGTCCAACAATAAATAATACTCTCTCCGGCTCAGTTGTAAAAATATTTCTCTAAAGAACTACTACACAAGCGTACAACGAAGCTTGACTGAATAACAATGCTATATTTAACTAGAACTACTAATATCTATAATTTACTCGAGTAGTACATATACATAAATCTTTTTAACGGTTTAAAACGCGAAATATATCAGTTAATTTATCCTTCTATACTTGGTTACCCCGTGACCACAGCTGCTGCTATGTATCTGAAACGTCGGGCCGAAGTTGAATTTAATTAAAAATAAGTTAAATATATTTTGCGTTTAAACCCGTTAAAAGTGTTACATTTGCGTTATTTAAATAACTACTTATAAAACAAATTCGAAATCCTAATATCTTGATAAAATTTACTTCTTTCCCTTCCTTAGCTATTTAAGCAGCTTAGTGGTTCAAAATACATTTAACATGAGGGATCCTGGATTCGAGTTTTGGTAGGGCTTAGCACAGATATCTTACTAACTACTTACCAATAATAAAATAAGTAAAAGTAATACTTTGTGCAGGCATGAGAATTTTATTTTCACTAATGATATATTGCTTTTCGTAAAAAAATTTCAGGTAAATACTGAATATACTGTACAAAAAATTACAGATTTTCATAGCAATATATATGAAGACATTTTAATTTAAGAGGCAATTTATAAATTAATAACATGGGACTTAAATTTATTTCAAAGATCATGTTTTGCGCTAAAGTAGCTTAAGCACCTTTCCATTATATATTTTGAATTTATTATAATTATAATTCGTGCTGTTGCTCTTAGCACGGAACGCTGACGATGCCGGTTCAAGTCCTGCCCGAGTCAAAAATTGTTTCAAATTATTTTCCATTTTCAAATTACCTTTCAAAGTGCCTTTATGTGCACAACATGTGAAAAATATTAAAGTTTTCAAACCTTCCCATTCCTAGCTTTTTCTTATAATCCAGAACTAGCGTTTTTAGTAATTCTTTTAGATAATATGTGTACGAGTATGTACCTCTTAGAGAACAATATACTATAATTAATGATTTTCTTTCATATTCTAGCTATTTCATATATTAGCGACCACGATAAGAGTATATTGAAAATAATGGAAAAATTTTACGAAAAGTGTTTAAAGCGTCGATTAAACTGGCGGTACTCGAACCTACCGAGCTACGGGTTACAAAAATATTAAAAATTAATTATTTTTGTAACCCGTAAGGCACAATGCTAGACACTGTTGGCCGTGGGTTCAATTCTGCCTCTTTAATTTTTTTAAGAATAAATCAGAAACTAAAATATATTATAATCAATTGTGAATTTAATTTTTTGTCGTTAGTACTATATACCCAGGTAGTCAACTATACAAACAATGTTAACGTTGTGTATTGAATCTTTATTAAAAAAATTGTGAACACAAATAAGAGAAAAAAAAAATATTTGATTGGAGAAGAAAAGCAATCGACGTCAAAATTCTTTGAACACAATTATCCTGCGATATTTATGGTCTGTAATTAAGATTTCGGATCAAAGGAACCGTTAATTAAGACTTACCGAAGTTTTCTTAGTCACTTTTTGTTGCCAGTTAAGGTTTGATGTAACGATTATGTTGGGGAGTTAATTATTCCTCGTTGTGGTTACGTAATTGTAAGGAATTAGTCTATACTACATAAGTTTCTCGTTTTAAAACGTTAAAAGTATTTTATTACGCAATTCTGTGTCCACGTCACGGTCTTATCTTTAGATATTTTCTAAAAATATTTTTTGTGCTATAAGTTTTTTTTAAGTAAGGATTTTCCAAGCGAACTTTAATATGTCCGTTGTTAAAGTAGGCAGTAATATTCAAAGCGCTAAATTTGCGTTCGGTTTAAAATTTTCCCTGCTATTATCATTCCGTCCATGCATCCATTCATCTCAATTCCCCGCATGTCGTATGCAGATGTCCATCGCCTGTCGTTAACGACTTCATCTATTTATCTTGTTATAGCACTGCTGGGTTCTACTTATCATGGTAACTTTATTTGCTATTCGATTAAAACCACTCTTTAATATTAAAATAATCGTCAAGGGGCAATACAAACTAAGTAGACACAATGTATCTTTTATATAGTGATATCACAGTGCTATCTGTCATAAAGCAAAAAATATTTCCCCTTTTTGGAGCCCTAAAAATAGGTATTCAAATATCAGTTTTAATATATAGATGTAATCCCGTTTCCCCCCCCCCGCCGCGGGGGGGGGGGGAAAACATTTGGGGGGGTTTTTTTACACCCACGGATCAGACTCGTGTATCCCGACCAACCGAAACAACATATTATTTCCCTGGCATTCGAACCCAGGTTTTCTCGCGTTTAACGCAATGCTAAGCAACATTTTTAACCATTTAGCTACAGAGGCGGTCAACAGAAACACATAATTTGTGATATTTCAACTTTATAGCTATCACGGTTCTTCAGTATAATCTAGAAAGACAGAGAGCAAATGATAGTAGACTTTTGCTTTTAAAAATAAATAAAACTGAAGATCTCTTAGAGTATACGGTACTATGTATACTTACATAATTCTTAACGAATTCTATTAAGATATTATTACTTACGTAAATTTTGTATCTTAAACTATGTTTACTGCTCCAGTTAATAATTACATTATATACTTAACATTTGAATTTTAAATTTATCCCTTAGCTCGAGACTAGATAAATAACTATCATAAATACACTTTAAACAGAGATAATTAAATTTAAACTAAGGTAGATGGTGTAGGGGTTAAATAAACTCAAGTAGACACAAAAAATAAACGTAATTTTAGTTTTGAGAAATATTTTTAATAGAAAAAAAAACTATGAAATGTATAAAATTTTTAAGTAAATAAAGAAATATAGGCCTACTTTAAGTCATTCGTTTACATTTCTGTAACTCTACCATTACTGAAACTATTTTTAGGTATAAATCAAACACAATTAACGGTTTTAAAAGGTTTATTTTAAATTCAACTTAACTACGGCCTGAAGTTTTGGATACTTTGCAGCAAGCGTGCTCAACTGGGAAAATAAACTAATGCACTTCGCGTTTTAAACCGTTATAAATCTTTTATTTATATGTGTACTCGAGTAAACTACAGATAAGTCGTATTTCAAAGTTCTCAGTTTGACATAATTATATAAGATTTGTACCACTTTTCTAACATAAGACCTTACAATGTCTAGTTTTTAATATTAACTACATAATTCTTTTTAAAGGGAACGATATACAAATCTCATATTCCCTTTTCTGTTCTATCTCACTTCACAAATGTAATACGTAGTCTATTTATCTTAGATTTAGCATACTATTGTAGTTACTGTGTTACATTGCTTACTGAATACAAATTAGCCCCGAGGACAACTCGACCGGCTGTTATTAGATGGTAATTGACAGCTAGAGTAGGGCTTTATTACAAACAATTTCTTTTTAATTACGGTATCTAACAAAAACTTTTATGCACCAAAAATTGAAATACATAATAGTTCAATATACATAAACCCTTTATTAAATATATATGCGTTATCATAAAATTAGTATTTTCTAACCGCCTTTGTAGCCAAATGGTTAAACAATAACACAACAACAACCTAGCATTGCGTTAAGCGCGAGAGGTCTGGGTACGAATCCTGGGGGAACAATGTATTGTTTCGGTAGGTCAGGGCACAGTACTACTTGCCCGTAAAAGAACCAATCACTAAATCAGACACGGAAATATGTTCGCCAAATGCCACGCGAGATTTCACTTTGCAAAGTAATACTTGAAGCTTCTACGAAGTATTGTGACTGTCGTCTTTATTTGTTTTATCACAATTACTCATTTATTTCGCTAGCTAAAAAAGGTAGATAACTATAAAATAACTCGCGAAGCTTTCGTTTTAAGGTTAATTTCGTTCCTAAGCCCGTTTGATAAAACACTTGACACTTGTCACTGTAAATCTAGACTTACAGCTACACAGATAATTTATCAAGCTGAACTAGTCATAAGGTTGTGTCCCTTGTCATAGTAACTAGAGATGATAGCCAGACTTCAGTAACTAATGATTTTTGTCAAGTCCTTTCGCCTTTTTTATGTCTATATTTTATTCAATTTGTTTTCCCTGTTTCTGTATGATAAATACTAAGCTATTTTGTAGGTATATGTAAGTATTTAGTCTTTAAGAATAAAAAGAAACAAATGTCAGAAAACAATTTGCCTTTATAAATGCGTATCAACAATTACGTAATAATTCAAAAGAGAACAATTGCACGCATTTTAACATATATTAAATAAAATTGTTTAAATATGTAATAATGCGCTAAAGAAAAAGGCATAAGTTATACAATCTCTAAATACCAGTTCTGTGTTATGCTATACTTCGCTTTAATAATGAATTTATAATACTATATAAATTAAAATCTATTTTAGACTGAAAAAAGTTTACAGTACAGGGTAGGTCTTCAACTACCGTCCACAGAGTTACGACATACCATTTTTCGGTTCGATTTTTAATTTATAAAATGCCATCATGTGCAATAAAATGTTAAAATAATAAAGCAGTGTAGTTTATATATAAATCGACATGATCAGCAGACGCCCTCCTTTTTAGCTTTGTCGTCGGGAAAAAGAAAATGTAACAATACACGACTATCATTCATGGAGCAGGTTTCTGTGACACTTAACAGCATTCTTCCCTCCTCAATCTATCATGCTGTCATGGAAATTAAATATTATGCGTATATATTAAACTTACAGTACACATTTGACTGGCTCGACTAATGGTAAAGTGTATGGCCAATAATCAACGGGTGGTCCAACCTCATCATGATCAATTTATAAATATTCGGAAACATGTGCAATATGTTCTGGAAATCTAGATACTAAATTGGTGATAGGAATATCGAAATTCGGTCCGGATCTCGAACCATTTCACAGATGAAAAAGCCGTTTAATCACGTCTCCGTTTCAGTGTTGATTTCCGATTATCCAAGGCAAATAGGACGACAGCGTATCTTGTTTTTATGTAATAAGGCGGCGGTTTTTCAGCTAACATCAAGTGTACCCCGAGCTTGTAAAATCGACGACTCGAGCGGGAGTAGTTGTGGTCGTAGGTTTGAGTATTAGATTTTTTAAATCTTTCTTTGTAATTTGTTTAAATCTATCGTTAGGAAGTTATTATTTCAATTTATATTTAAAATTTAATTACTAAGTGACTATAGACTTTTTCTCTACAATAAAACTATACTAACCATTATTTATGAATACTTTGTAAACCATTATTACAATTTGAGATGTATATCAAAAAGTTTTATATTTCGCCGAAGAAATGTAGACACTAACTCAAACAAACTTTCCCAATTATAATACAGAATACACGTGTTCAAGATCAATAATCCGATGGAATTGCTTCATTGTGTTCAATTGAAATTCCATTACGTATATTTCAAAGGACTGAGACCGGATGTCCGGTCTGCAGGCTTACTGGGCTTTGTAACAAATCCCACTTGGAAAGATTTATTCGAATGCACGATGCAGATGAGAATTCGCTTTTAAATTAACTTATCGCTGTAGATTAGTAAGATATTATATATTATAAAAATAAAATTTCCCGCGAATACCAAAGACATGACATATTAATCATGAGGTAACGTCAAAATGGAAAAAGATGGCGGTTATAACGTATAAAACCTAAAATGGTGTCATTTAAAGAAGTAAGATAATTTATTTAATTTAATATATTAATTAGTAGTTTATTTGTTTATGTTAGAAAAATTACCTGGCTTACAATAATTAAACAGGTACTATGCCCGAGAATAGTAGAAATATGTTTATTGATTACTTCAGTTTTATAAGACGTAGTCTCGCTATCCATTAAGCTTGAGTTATACTTGATTGTTATATAAGAAAAATAAAACTTAAACACTTTAACGGTTTAAAACGCGATACATAATAGTTAAACTTATTTGGAAATTATTTTAACTACGGCCGACGTTTTGAATTCTTTGCAGCAGCCGTGGTCTCCCGTGAATATAAATCGCGTTTAAAACTGTTAGTGTTTTATTTAAATGTTACTCGTTTTACTCGTGTAAACTACAGACAATAGTTATCTAAGGGTACCTACACAAATCTCAGTTAATTATAATACATGAATAAAGTCGTTGGTGCAATGAACAAATCGTGGGCTTGGTTTCCAACGAGTCCAGCTATTTAAAAAAAAATTTTTTAACACATTTATTTATGATCATTGTCTGGAAAATCTGAAAAGATAGGGTTCGTCAACTCCGTCCACAGATGATATCAGCCTTTTTATTCAACCCAATGTTTAATGAATCCAAAAAATGTATTCATTAAATAAGGAGTGTCTTAATAGTAATATTTTAATATATTAAAATGCTTATTCCATTAAGAAGTACGTGTAACACATTAAGTTTAATATTTGTATGTTCCATTGTCGGATTTGTAAATTGAAAGAACTTTTGTATACAGATCACGTTTTCAGGATATTATTCGGTTATACCATTCTAAATAAAAGAAGATAACGGTTTCGAAGTTTTCCGAAAAAATATATATGTACATTTAAATAAAACACTTTAACGGTTTAAAACGCGATATATTAGTTAAACTTATTTGAAAATCGATTTTTAACTTCGGCCCGACATTTTCAAATAAGTTTAAACTAATATTTTGCGTTTTAAACCGTTAAAGTGTTTTATTTAAATGTGTACTACTCGCGTAAACTATAGACAGTCTTTAAATATATACATCTTATAAAGTTCCTGACTTTCCTTAAAATAGTAAAACTTATACATACTATCTATTAATTTATTTGACAATTGACAGATATCGATATTAGAAATTATATAATATATTTATATACCAAACGATAAATATTCTTCTTTTTATAAGCAACACGTGAGATCTATTTTAGATAAAAAATTTCAATTCATTGTTGCGTATCAGTACTGCTGTGACATAATATATTAAATGTAATTAATTAAACACTTTTAATCAAAATCCACTATTATATTAGTAATAAAATTATCACATTTATTTACATTTCTATATGAATAAAAATAAAAAAAAATCCTGGCAGCGGTGGGATTCGAACCCACGCCTCCGAAGAGACTGGTGCCTTAAACCAGCGCCTTAGACCGCTCGGCCACGCTACCCTGTACCTATGAAAATGAAATAGCTCTATATGACGAAAGTAGTACATTATAAAAAAAATAAACATATTTTTAATTTCATGCGTGTGCGTGGTGCCTTGTACCCATCCAACTTATCTTATCACAATATGATAGTTAAGTAGAGAGATACGAAATAAAAAATATAATATATATGTAGAAATTACTAAGCTTAAATATAGACAACTTTGTTAAACCACGATCGCTTCCAAGTTCGAAGCAAACATGCATAGCACATGTTTCCAATATTACAACTTCGCAAAGTGTAACTAGCTAGTATATTTCCGCCAATGCCAACGAAATTCTTGCCACTTCAATAACTTAATGTTTACTGTCTCAAAACTAATTCAAAACGTGTTAAGGAATATATAATTTTAGAGAAAAAGACACAAGGTTTTTTTAACTGTAAAACCTTTAGTTAAATAAAAACTTTCACGTAGCTAAATGGAAAGAGAACACCAATTATTATTTTTTTTTTAATAAAGAATCTTTACAGGGACGGGTGTTTATATTATTACTTTAGATATTAACAATTTTTACATAGTATTTTATTTTTGAAAATTTTAAAAATATTTTTGGGGTTTTCAATATTTAGTGTTAATATATGTTAAAAATTTATAGAAAAAAGGGATAATTTATTTAAATAAGCGTTTTATTGTTAATTAATTTAAAATAATTGTTATCTAAATACATACAAAGACATGTTCGCAAAATGTCTGTTACATTAAATTTTGAAGCATTCACGCTTCAAACACAAAAGACGTATCAAATATCTCATAACTAGGCCAAGAGGACTTAGAAAGATCCTTTGAAATGCTTAAAGGTATTACCCACCATCAATTGTTTGCATATACCCCGGCACTTCCCGGGAAAAAGGCTCCCACTTAAGTGTACTCCATCGTACACAAATGATATCATCGCTCACTGCATTAAGAAAAAAATAACATGACATGAATGATATACGAAGCAAATTTCATCCGTTGTCACTACAAGAACATAATATCCTAATTCACTACACTACACAGAAAAAAACATGATTTTGAACAAGGAGGAAAATAAAAATGCGCAATTAACTTAGGCGAAAATGACTTCGTGTTATTAATTGTGTAATTATTATATTAACAAAGTTTGGACGCTATGCTCTGGTAGATTAAGTTTTTAGACTATGAAAATATAAATACGGTAATCATAAAATTTCTCTACTCTTCCCCTAGCGGCCTCGAATACACAAATTGTTTTTAAAAGAGCGTATATAGATTGATGCAAAGCTCGACAGAAACATGGAAATTATTAAATATTGAATTTGGAAGCCACAGATACTGACTCCGTAACGCGTTACGTAACGAAGTTTTGACCTCAAGAATGTATCACAAAGAGCGAAATTGTATTGCCTAGGTATGTATATTTAAGACTGAATGTCTGTCTAATTAATTATTGATTTTAATATACTGGTATATACCTAGTTGATTAAATTCCTGTGCGTCGTAATTTCGTAGGAAAACATTGTAAACTAAGAAAACGCACCTGTAAGTCCGAGGGTCGACTTTCTAGGTCTATTTAATCAAAGGCAATAAAAGAATAAATAATGAGAAAACTTTACTCGCAACAATTTGCTACACCGTGGATACAACTCGCACACACACAGTGCCTTATGTGTGTACATGCAGTCCCTGGCCCAGACGGCGAGCCCGCTACGAGAAAGGGATAGCGAGTGGTTTCTATGCGTTAAAAGAGTACAACCGAGTGATATTGACCTTCCGAACCGTGACGTCATTCGCGACCTACCTGCAGCTAGCGTGGGTGTGTGTGAACCAGACCCTGAAACTTCAGCGTGTGCGTAGTTCCGTTTCCCAGACGTTTATGATGAAATATTTGAGTGTGTGCGCTGTCTCCATGCTCACGATAATGCAACAGGAATTTAATATTTTTCATCCACTTAGAAATAAGAGCTGGCTATGCATTTTACACGTAGACACTCTTATTACAAAACGTTGGTACAGACCAATAAAACGACTAGGATTATTAAAAGTATTTATTTTAAAATAATAATTGTGACAGACCTTAACATTTTAGAATGACTATCAGACAGTAAAAATATATAGCTATAACTAACCCAACGATGTTGGCAATAATATAAATTGAGCACAGCGATTTAATTAATTATAAAATGCCAATTTATCAAAGTTAAGTAATAAAACATTGTAGAATAATTGTGTGTCATTATAATCACTTTTTCATAAGTATCATATTATAATAAAATTGTGATTGTAAATATAGTACTAGTAAAAGTATCTCACTTTTACTTACTTTGACACCTAAGATTATAAAAATATATTCCTAATTAGTCTATCTATAGTAACGTAATTACGTTTCATAATTCCTTTTATCGCTCTATCACAAACGTAAGTAAGTAGCTAGGTATTACCAACTCCAGAAATTGTTTAATAAACGTAAAATTCCTTACTTTAAGCAATTTAGTGCTTATTTATTTATATACAGTATTCAAAACTAACCTTAACAATATTAACAATTGTGTAAAAATATTATTGCAACTAATTTATGGCATTTATTTTCATTAAAAAAATCATGAAAACATGCTTTTAATTATAATTTGTAGTTCTTAAATCGATATTATTATATATTACGTAATAAAATTAAGATAGACGTTTGTTTATCAACGGTGAAATTATTTTTCCATTTTTATTGTTGGTCTTTAACATACAATTTAAAACAGCGCCATCTAGTAATGAGAAAATGAAAGTACCATTTTCCGGATATATTCAGAATAAGCCAACTATTTTGAATTTGAAATGTATAAAACTTTGCTAAAAACGATAAATCCTGAAACAGTAACGTAAATAAAGCGCTTTTCAACCTTTTCAGCTTCGGGAATTATTATTTTATCTATTAGCACAACCTTCAACACTATCCATAGGGAATGTAACATTGAACTAATCACTAAGACGAAGGCCACTTATTAATAAGCGTTAGACATTAGAATAATATTGTTTCTGTTATATTTATTCTATCTGTGCTACGGTCATTGCTTTTGTAATATTTTTATTTCATCTGTGGTACGGCCATTGCTTTTATATTATTTTTTTTATTTACGGCCAGTTCGAACTTAACTTGTAAGATAATTCGAAATTCAATCAGAGCATTTAAGTAGTTTAATAAAACGGCTGTGTTTGTGTTTAATATAAATAAGCAAAAAGGATTTTCAAGAACAAGCCTCACATCTTACGAGGCCGACTTCATCACAGTTCATGCACTTCAAAGCAACAAATTCAGCAGTAAAATGGTTTCTATGAAGGCTCTTTTTAGATCCGTTGCAAATACGACACGGAAGAAGACGGAAACCGCCACACATTTGACAGGTGTTGCACGCGTCAGGACTCTGGAATAAAAAGGTATCGTTGTATTAAACTAAATTGAACTATGAAGTTATTTTAAATCCTTTTTTTTCTTATTATTATAAAGGGGGATAGACAAGCATGAGGTCACCAGTCACCAAGATATACAAGTCACAACACACACACTATCTATTTAATATTCAGATTTTGGAAACGAAATCGTGTTACAAAAAAACATAATAGGTAATCGAACCAATGAAGTGTCTATTATTATTAGCAGTACAAATACGTAATTAAAATTCTATATCAATGCAAAAATAACATCAGCTTGGCTGTGCCTCGTTCAAGTACAAACATCGGTTTTGAATAAGCAAAATATTTGAACAAATGGTTTTCAATCGGTGCGAGGTTGTTTGTGTTTCGCCATCGAATGTTTGTACCAATAAGAGTAAAACGGTTTTATGTTGGTATTATTGCTTTGATTTTAAAGCGACAGGTCAATTTAATTAGTGCGTATTGACGAGTGTCCATATGTAGACTTAATATAAACAGTAGGAATTTATTTTGTATTTTAGCAGGTGTTGGCAAACTAGTATATAAGATAGATTATTATGATCGAAATATATAAGACAGTTAACTCCGTATAATAATAATTTATATAAAATATGATATATCGAGGCCATAGAAAAGTAATGTTAAATAAAAAAGCGAATAAAACACTTTTTAACGGGTTAAATGCGAATGTATCTACATATATTATTATTATTTGTGTCCCTAATGTCAAAGTCGAATTGGCTATGCCAGCGCCGCCTTGCGTCAACTTTTCATTAAGGACACCATCTTTAGCCCGTCGTAATAATATATTTGACGTTTTAAACGGTAAAAAGTGGTTTATTGAAATATGGAGAATAATAGCTTAAACATTGTAAGAAGTTGGCAATCCTTTTTAAAACAAATAAATCTATCTAAACACAACCATGACTGATGATTTCACTATCATTTCATAGTAAACAACAGCGTGTACGCACCCTTACATAATCTATACGCTTATAGTACGGCCTATACTCGTTTACACAGATACAATAGTGAGGCCATAATTGACTAAGAATCAATTTCATGTGCACACAAACCAACCTTGTGTCAACATCTAATGTTTGAACGATTATTCGGAATTTTTATAACTGCTCGGAAAAAAGGATGGTTACTGGGCCGTGAGAACTAATAGAAAATTTAAAATTCGGGTGTTGAGTTCGATTCCCACTAGATCTAACAAGCACGCAATAAATTTATAATAATTTTCTGAAACATCTTAAACTTTTTATAGAAATCTGGATCTTAAGTGAGTTGTAAAGTAGGATATTCTTACCTTGTACGGTTTCAGCATTTTTCTCAGTTCGCCGCTCTCGTTCAGTTTTTCAACAGTGTCTGCGTCCTGAAAATAAAACAAAATATATATTAACATGTATTGTTTTAATTGCGTTTAACAATAAAGATCCCTTTATATTATGTTTATCTACCTACAAATCTTAACGCTTAAGGACATCAATAGCAAAAAAAGATTTATCAAGATAACTGCAGTAATTTTACAGTAAAGATATCAAATATTTGTGTTTTGTGTGGAGAAATTAATTTGTAAGTATGCACCTGTTTTACCCTACATGATGCAGACACATTTATATGTCAATTTTACTAATAGTTTTAATTTTTGGGTAAGTAGTTAAAAATCGTTTTAAGATTTAAAAAAAATAAGACACGGCTGTAACTTGAACCGGCATCTATAGCGTTCCGTGCTGTTCCTATAACCAATTGAGCTACCGTGTCCTACACGTCATCGTCTATCTTTTTAAATCTATTGGAATAGATGCACCTTTCGCGTAGCGCAAGCAGCTTATCAGACATCTGTTTCTGTTTAACTCATACGAAGCCAGGATCTCTTGTGATGCAATACTAAATGCGTTAACTGTGCAACTCTTTGAATTAAATTATGTATCGTTCACAAAATGTCAGCGAACTCCAAAAGCACCCACTTCGTAAACACTCCTGCCCTTACATCGATCGTTATTTTTCTACACAATATTTACCCTTCTCGCAAACAGTCCTTAATTTTCATTTTTATTTTCACCTTTCTATAAGAGCAGGGTCTATATTGGATTAGTATCGCTTTACGCCATAAATGCGGGTCGAACCCTTTTAATTTTATGAGTATGTCTGTAAAACCATCGCAACGAAGGAAGTATCGGTCACTGACACGTTTTATACTTACTGTTTTATGACTTAAAAATCTATTTATTAGAACAATTTCCCGACACTAATTAAGCTACCGCGAGTGTTGACACGGTAGCTCAATTGGTTAAAGGAACAGCACGGAACGTCGTGGAAGCCGGTTCAAGTCTCTCTCGTATCGTGTATTTCTAATCTAAATAGATTTCTAATTAATATAATGTGCAAGAACATGTGAAAATATTAAAGTTTTTAAATGTTTTACAACTTCTATAAGAAAACGTATATTATAAGAAATTATCTTACGAGCTACCAAAATTATGTAAACTGTTTTTACGCTTAAAAATGAAAATTTACTTAATAAGCCAACGAAAAAAGGAAAATAGGTACTAAACAACAAAGAATTCAAAATTTGAAAAATTCTTAGGTGTTTTATTTAAAGTACTTTGTCGTCCATTTATAAGCTTAGGTTTTCAAACTGAAACCATTTCATAATTACGACGGAATTGCTGAAAGATGATGGAAATAAAAAATAAGATGGCCATTACTAAATCTTAGAGCAAAATTTAATATCGTTATGTAATATGTGAATAGATTCAGAAAAGATCCGGGCAAAGGAATGTCAAATAAATGTGCTAAAGGGGAATTTTAAACATTTTAAAGGTAAAATTATTAAATGTGAAAACATTGTTGTGTATTGCCCTGGAGCAGTCCCGTGGGGTTGTCTATCCTAGACTTGTATATTGTTACGCAATACAATAGCATTGGATGAATATATGAATCGTTAATTTGGATGTACATATTGTAAATAATCTAGTACATCATTTATTTATTTATTTATCATAAAAATTATAATTTGGGGCGGCTTGAAGAATGTACAAATTAATAGGTTTTATACACTTAATTATTTCTATTCTTATATTTAAAATTTTAAATTAAAATTGATATAAATGATGTCAAATTTGTCCTTAAGACACAATAAACTATGTTCGGTAATTGTGATTTTCCGAATATAAAAAATAGGCACATTTTTCTCCTTAAAATAAATAAATTTGGTTAAAATATATTTGCGCTGTTGTTAAATATTTTAATATAAACTTTAGTAAATACTGTCTATAGTTTACGCGAGTAGTACACATTTAAATAAAACACTTTAACGGTTTAAAACGCGATATATTAGTTACTAATATATCGCGTTTTAAACAGTTAAAGTGATTTATTTAAATAAACTTTAGTACTTATTTATACTAAAGGCGAAAGAACTTCACACGCTGTACCTATGAACTGTGAACACTACAACTCGTGCGGAAGTTCAACGCTCCTATAAAAGTAAAAGGATTTTTATTATTATTTGCTTTTAATAGTATCATTTACATCAAAATTTTACGTTCATATGACTAAGCAGTTTCTATTTTTTTCTTTCTTTTTTCTTCTTTTTCATTTCGAAACGGACGGTATAATGTAACAAACGTTGAAATTTTATATTCAACCGTATGTTTTGCTATAAACTTGGTATTTAAATAAAACACTTTAACGGTTTAAAACGCGAAATATATTGGTTAAACTTTGTTTGCTAATTATTTTAAACAACGGCCCGACGTTTGCTTTACTATACATATTTCGCGTTATACTCGACCCGAGATTTAAACCGGAGACCAACAAATATTGTTTAACGTTACTTTTTTTTTATTATCAGATGCACTAACCGATAGACCAACGCGAACGAGGTCGCTAAATCTCAATTTGACAAAACGATAAATGTGGGTACTTAAAGAGAAATTCAATACGACATGAATAGTATTTCTTTTGCAATACCTGTATGTGAAAAAACTTATGACCTTAGCTGTCGCAATTTAATTAGATTCGATGAGCATGAAGGTCTTCATGAGGTTTGGTAATTGGTTATGAAAGAGCAACCAGTCATTAGACGTGGGAAAATATCATCTTAATTAATCACGGCGTGCTTTGAAGCTTTTACTGTACGCATATACCTTTCATAATCTCGACTAGTCTTTGTAGGGTATGAGTAGTGCTAAGAATGTTGTAACATTTAATTTTACTAGCTGCAACTCTCTATTTGTTTTCTTTGCACCAATTGGTCGAAGAATTTTTTAATTCGAACCAGTAGTTCCAGGTTAGCGCATTCAAACAAACAAACTCTTCAGCTTTATATATTAGTATAGATTATAGTACGCAAAAAAAGAATCCGTGCAGATGAGTAGTAGAGTCCCTTTCAGATCTCTGGCGCTCGATGCATTGTTAGGTTATCTGTTTTGGAGTTCCGACGGGTACTATACGTAAGAACTAACAATAAACTAAACTTTCTTTCAATCAAACGCTTATAAAAATATTATAATGAAATTTATACAGTCATAGAATGTTATATTTAACTATCTGGTACATAAAGCAGTGTATCCTTCAACAAAAGTGAACATTATTATAATACCTATTCAATGTGATTCAATCTAACAAAAACAAATTACTGTCTAAACGACCATTGCAAAATAGTGTTTAGACCTCCTAATATTGAGGTGACAAATCAATTTAGTTACAGGCAGAGCACAACTAATATGTATCAATTATAGTCTGTGGCTAATGGGCAAACAAATCACTTAATGTCTACCACAAACAATGCTACAGGCGTGCAGGCGTACTATACAGTAGTTCACGGTCGCGTGCAAGGCACGTGGATCCAGACGAGGTTATGCAACAGGTATTAAGTAGTTCAAATACAAAATCATGAATGCCGTTGGTGGGCTGTTTTCAACGTTAATAAAATATAAGGCGTAAATATTGGGTCTACACTCTACACGACATTATGTTGACGCGAAGACAACTTTGGAATACAGAGAACTCAAATGACAAACACTATTGATTTTGCATCAATAGTGATCAAAGATAAGACAAAGACTGATAAGAAACTTAACAACAGATATGTTTCAAACTTTTATTAATAAATTGAACGAAACAACATAATGAGATAGCGAGAAACAACCTATCACATTTTCACCTATGGCTTAGATATTTAATTTTTATAAATCACTGTGACAAATAACGACAGCGAATGAACGTTTCAGGTGAATTTCCACAAGCAAATTTAAGATGTAAATAAAACAAACTGATGTCTAAGTAACTTGTTGGGAGGTAAAAAGCACAAAGGAATGTATAATAAGGCAACTTTTTCATTGCTGTTAAAACTAATCAATATAATTTACCAAAATTTAAGTGGAGGACATTGGAGGATAATGGATATTATATATTTCTGCTTTTTTTCGTTTTTTTTTTTTTTAATTATAATAGCATATGACGTTGTTTTGTGAACAATATTTTTGTAAATATATATTTTTTTGCATAAAGCTATCCAGATGTTGGAACGTTTGAAATCTGTAGGTATCGTACAAATAGTCTATTCTACAGAACTTCTATCCACCTTGTTACCTAGTTTGAACTGTTCACTTTGTATTCCATTTGTTTCTAGACACGTTGAAAATTATCTATTAAGCAAATATATCCTTTATTATTTTTAAAGAAGTCACAGAAGTGCATAAAAACTTCCTTCAAATGTCTTTTTTTTTCTATAAATCTTAAATTTATTTTCTCAGTTATATTTCAAAATGGAGTAATTAATGTATGTGTGCATTTAATTTATTTATATAGATATCATTTATATTTGTGCTTATGCAAAACTACTAGATTCATTTGTATAAAGTTTAGTACGCGAACTAAACACCTCAAATATTAATTTTTAACTATGAATAAACGACATTTCGTAGTTTACAGTTATAATTCACTTTTTAAAGTATAAACAATATTTAGGATCATTTAATTAAAAATAACGTTCGCGTTACTACTAAACTACAGAAATTGTCTAATAATTTTCTTTTAATAAGTCATTCCTTTTCCTGTAGTTTCGCATGCATATAGTTTGTAAACGCCACGAAAAGTTTTAAAACACCGATTCCAAATAAGTACTAAAATACTACTTTGTAAAGGCCATTGAAGATATGTGTAATGTAACGTGTTTAAACTACTGTACTGGAAGAAGATAGGGCATGTATAATACATTTGTAATGCTACCAAATGTATGCATGTTTTTACTAGATTCTCTCGAAAATTGATTATTTATTCTTAACTACGGGTGTTAAACAGAGTTTATATATTTAAACGACTTAATATTATTTCAATTAGAAGTAAACGAGTAACAAAGTAAATGCCAAATTTTAAACTTTACAAAATATTTGACTTATCCACGAGTTATTTAGGTAATCTTGATAATTTTAGTCCATAGATTAGATGCTTTATCTTTTTGTTATTTGTTGACACAGAGGAGTACGAAGCATAAAGTATTTTTATGGAGAATTAAAAAAAAGAATTGGCAATTTTATAATATAAATAAAACATATTATGGTGAACTTTGGCTCTCCAAAGTTCACCATAATGTAAACTGAAAAAAAAGGTTAAATACTGAAAGTATTTTTTTGTTTAAAGAAAAATAATGGTAGATAATATGCAATGCGATATTTTTCTTTACTCAGTAACAGAATATGAAAACTTTTAAAATCAGGGTTCCAAATTTTTAATTATAAATTTATCTTAGAACCAAGTTTTTTGTAGATTAATACAAAAGTCGTTTAAGACTTCAGTTTTTAAAGATTGCAATACGATCAGGGACTAATGTTTATCGTATTATTCTCTTTACTTATATTTTTACATCATTGTCTAGCATTCTGGGTTCAAGTCATGGATAGGTCAAACGGGGAAAAAAGCTTTAGTCAATTAGGGCAGAGGAACTTGACATAATATGATATATGTCTGTATATAAAATCAATATGTCATTATGTCGTCCTCATGCTTCATATGAAATCTGTATGTGTAACTTGAATGTATATAGATAAAGTTTTTTAACTGCACTATATTTCATATTGTTTTTAGAGAAGGGTTGAAATGAAGGGGGTACACTTGACGGAAGGCGAAACGATAGAAGATATTTATTTTAAGTTAAATTACTATTTATTTAAATAAAACACTTTAACGGTTTAAAGCGCGATATATTAGTTAAACTTATTTGAAAATGATTTTTAACTTTGGCCCGAGGTTTCGGATGCTTTGCAGCAGCCGTGGTCACGAGGAGACATCAACTAACACAATTATTAATATATCACGTTTTAAACCGTTAAAGTGTTTTATTTAAATGTGTACAACTCGCGTAAACTATAGACAGTATTTAAATTACTATTGTTAAAGTTAAGTGTACCTACGTTTAAAGCTTTTACGAGGAGCATTATTTTAAAGCAGCATTCCCTAGTTGCAAGCTTTTAAAGCTTAATTGCACGTGTCTTCGATTAAGCTGCGTCTAAAACTAGCTAAAATGTTGTCAAGTTATCGATGGGTTTTAAGTGCACCGCCTATTAGGAAATTACGGGTTCAGTTTGACGTAATGTCAATATAAAGCCATTTATGTCAACGCGTATTGCGTATTTAAAATCCCCTACGTGAAGAAAGACATATTTCTGTGTCTGTTCTACTGTTCTGTTTATTTTAAAGCAGCTGTGAAATAGTAGTGCGCGTTTAACTAATACATTCCGATATTGTTTTCAAACTGATTTATGTAAAATTGTTACGTGAATATTTTTATCAACTCACCCCAATATGATATCCATCTACGAAAAGCTGTGGCACTAGAATCTGGTCACTCTTCATTCTATCCCTGATCTCGTCCTGGTACTCCATGCTCATGAACACATCCCGTTCTTCAAATTTCACCAGCAGATTCCGGAGTATCTTCTTCACAAGGACACAGCGCTGGTAGGTACTTCTCACTATGCCCATTGTGGTGGTATACACCACAACTTTACCCGCGTCCTTTTCTTTGTAACTCTGAAATAACATTATTTCTATTTATTTTAATTTAAAAATTGAGATATTCCAGGCACAGTTATAACTAATTATTTGATTGTTGCTTTTAAATAATAATCGAGATTTTGAAACAATGCAGTGAAGTCATATAATAAAAATAATTTAACTCGAATATTTCTTTACATTATTTTTCATCGAAATAAATTCTAATTGTATTTAAACGCCATCTGTGGACGTATTATTAAAACTAACAAATCTGAATTCTATAGCTACAAAGAATTTGAAATGCAATGTAGATTGTGTAGTTTACTCGAGATGGCGTTGTTATTAATTATGTATCTCTTACGTTTAGATTATGATTTATTTCCTTTATATTCATTTCATTGCACTCGTTGATAATCTTTATTAGCTATGTGACAGATAGATAAAATGGTTAAATTATAAACATCGTGTTAGTTCTCTAAGATTAACAACTTCCTTACAGTGTAATAACTAAATAGTGATTGTATATAACAGCATTTACTGTCAATATAACAATATGTAAAACAGCCTACGAGCCGAGTCTTAGACAGTTATGTGACCAAGTAAATAGTTGTGTTGATTGTCAGGTGACAAAACGCCTATAGAGTTGAGTTACTGTCAACAAATTCACACCTATTACCAACATATTGCGTACTCATCTCCGTCGTTTGCACAATTCCTTTCAAAGGTGTTCTAGAAATAGTAGCAGGAAACGTGAACAAAAATAATTTACTTTTCTTAAACTGAATTTTTTTATAAACTAGTCAAAAGTAAGCTTAAAATCACACGAATTATACAAAAATTTGAAGGAAATCAAAGGTTTTCATCTTGCATGCATGTATAAAACTAAGTACTGTATAGATTCAAAAGTAGTGTCATGAAATTCGTAGTATACATAAAATATATAGTAACTAAATATTTTCTGTAGTTTATGCTAGTGCCACATATTAAAACCAGTGGCGTAGCTATCGTAGGGCCAGGTGGTGTAGCGCACCAGGGCCGCGGAATTATCTTTGAGAAGATACAAGCGTACAAGAAAATGATTTTTAACGATCTTGTTGCTATTTATAATCTATTTTTTGCTTTGGATATTCGGAAATCCACAGACTGAAACCGAAACGCGATTTAACTTCATGGCTTTTTCATTTGTAGATGGTGGTTCGTGACCCGGAAGGAACGTCGATATTCCTAATATCCTACCACCAAAGTTAGTAGTCTAACGTCCCTTATCATTAAAAATGAAATCCAACAAAAGCTATAAAAAATTTTCAGTGCTAAGAATGCCTGCAGACTTAGTCATCGATTTCTTCAATAAACAGAGGCGACGCTCGTACCTCGCATTTCTCTACATAACTGTTAGTACCGGTCTTATACCGACCTTGCGAGGCTAACCACTTAGTCGGTGAGGGAAAGTGCATGCGCGCCTACTTTGAAGCCGGTGTTTTCGATAATTGTGAGAGAGAATTGTTGGTTTATCTATAATAATAAAGTTGAAGAGTTTGTCTTCAACTTCATATATTAGTATAGCTTTAGGTGCGTGATCTTAAGATTAACTGGCCAGAACGACGCAACGAAAGCATTCGACTTTGTGGGTAACAGTCTTTTTATCTAGCAAAGGAGGTTGTACGTAAAAATAAATTTTGCCCAAAATAGGTATTCCTAGCTAGTTTTATTATTCAGTCAGTCTTTTGTGGAAATTCATAGTCAGTCTATAATCAAAATAAGAGATTTAATATGTATATATTTTGTGACATGAACATACAATAAATATATTATATACCTAATACTTGTATAAACGTTAAAGAATGCGGTCAAGCTAGACAAGAGGATTAGGAATAATTTAAAACCTAGCTTTAGCGATAGTAGAATTTACAATTAGGCCCATCTCAGTTATAATATCGTAATATTTTAAGCGGGCCATTAATTCCCTTGTCACACAGAGCGAATAATATCGCTTTTTATATGTTAATTTCTATTCATAAAATATACGATACCTTGAAAAGGTTCGCATAATCCAACTGTGGCTTATTCAATGTCTATTGTGAATATAAATTTGTAGGAATTTATCGAACGAGTATATTAACATATTCTGTATTTATTGAGAATGCGTAAACGATAATTCTAGCGAAAATATCTTTATTAAACAACACTATTATTGATTATAATATGGGTTTTAATGAATTACTCTGACGGGCTCATTGGTATGATGGTAACAATGTATGGCTCATAATCAACGTCCCGGGTTTTTAATTTTTCTGAAACATGTTCGACTTCGTCTAGAAATCTGGATATTAAATGAGTAGGAATGTCCTAATTCCGTCCGGGTAACGAACCACTACACATGAAAAAGGCGTCAAATGTAATCGTGTTCCGGTTTTAGTCCGTGGGTTTCCGGATATCCAAATCCAAAATAGGTCGACAGAATATCTTGTTTAGATTTATTCTTCCTACTGTACTTATTTAAATTAGGACTAATATAAGAATCGTCTTTAGTTTACGCCAGTAGTACACATTTAAATAAAACATTTTCAACGGTTTAGCAAAGTTTATCCGTCAATTTATTTACAGTGTGTTTTATCTACGGTCCGACTTTTTAGATGCTTTGCAGCAGCCGTGGTCACAGATTAATTTGTTTCCACATGGTTAATAAATACTGTCTGTTGTTTACGCAAGTAGTTTTAATACACATTTATATAAAACATTTTAACGGTTTAAAACGCGGCCAGCTTCGTCAATTACCAACTTCGACATAGGAGATGGCGATACTTTGACGACAGAGACACTTTCCCCCCGTGACCTTTAGTCACTTTTAGTCCCCCGTGACCACGGCTGCTGCAAATCATCCGAAACATCGGACCGTAGTTAAAATCATTTTCAAATAAGTTTAACTGATATATATCGCCTTTTAAACCGTTGCGGTGTTTTATTTAAATCTACTAATATTTGTCAGTATAAGGAAAGACGCAACACGTAGAATTAATTACTAATTCATGAGTAGCAAGAAAACGCTAAACTTGAAAGCGTGGGAAGGACGTGTAAACAATGCACCTTCTATACATAGAGTGTATAGGGAAATGAACATTATAAGTGTTTAGCGTAATTACTCTATCTCCCCTGTAATTATAATAAACGACAATTTCATATTTCGGCAGGCAATTACCAAAAAAAGCTTTTAAAATAAAAAATACCTTAAAAAACTTATTTATTTCACTGTAGTATATATAAATGAAGAAAATACTTTGGTGCGGGACAGACAATCGATGCGTTTATTTATATTAGAAAAAGTTTTTTCAAAACGTGTTGCGCAGTTTTTGCGAGAAAAGTTACCAAACAACCTTAAAACCATATTTGACATAGAAAAATATGGAGAATTCGTTATTAGCTCCTGAAATTATATGGAGAGTAAATTTTTACTTATATGTAATATTGCAATCTTTAAATTTACTTGTAAAAGTTTAATCAAACATCGCCATTACAAAATTTCTGATATTATGTGAGATAAACACGCAACTACATAATGTTTTATTATTACACAGTCGAGTTGTAAATTAATTAAATTATGAGTTACGTATAAAATGGATATTGTATAATATCAATTAGTTGACTATAAAAGAATAAAATCTAAGTTAAACACTTTCAACGGTTTAAAACGCGCAAAATAATAGTTAACTACAGCCCCCCGTGACAACAATTTCAAACGTGCAAAGCATCCGAAACTGTGGCTAATCCCGCTGTGGTAAAATATAAATAAGTTAAGTAATATATTTCGATTTTAAAACCGTTGAAAGTCTTTTATTTTAGTAAGTACTGTATTTGTTTGCCTGTTTCTACATGAGAAGGTTAAATCATGGATAAAATTTCCACTAAATGTTTTACATTTATAAATTTCCCATTTACGTAAAAAAATGTTTTTTTTTCATTCTCGTTTGACTCTACAAGTATGCAGTAGATATTGTATTTTTATCTATCTTAAGAGACGCAGTTGATTGCTATATCGATTTTAAGTAAGTGAATCCCGTTTCCCCCTCGTGGGGCATGGGGCGAACACATTTTTGTGTTCAGTGTCAGGCGAGTAGTTAATCAGACCCTTTGTTTCCCTGGTATTCGAACCCAGGACCTCTCCCGCTTAACACGTTCAACCATTTGGCTACAGAGGCGTATCAGCATATCGATTATCATCAATAAAACTTATAACTAATTGTTAATTGAGGACGAATTTGCATCACAGATATTAATAAATGGTATAAAACACTATCAAGATCAACTAGCCTTATAAATCAAGTGGTAGCAATGTCTTATGTAAAGCATGCTGTCTGCCTTCAAAACCCACCATGCGCCTACAAATACATAAAACGACTATGTTTGTAACTGTCCCACAAACTTATTGTGTAGTTGGAAATTCTAATAATATTTTGAAAGTCACTTTCAATTAATTATAAGTGAGATAGTATTTTTAAGTTTATATTACATATAGTTTGTCGCTTAATAGTACACATTTAAATAAAACACTATTAACGGTTTAAAACGCGAATACGCGGTTTTGGTCACGGGGGACGACACAAAGCGTTAGAAATCTAGGACTTTTTTTACATAAATTGTAAATAAGTTAACTAATACATTTCGCATTTTAAAACTGTATCTGTTTTTATGATAGTAAAGCAAAGACAAGTATGGGGTTAACTTAATATAAGCCAGCCACACAACACATCAACAAAATGCGCTGTCGACCTATTGGGGCTTTGCATATTCGATTTTTATTTAAATCCATAGACTGAACCCGAAACGCGATTAAACTGGACGGCTTTTTATCTGTGTGCGGGAGTTTGTGACCCTGATGGAATTTCGATATTCTTAGCACCCAGTAATATCCAGATCGAGTCTATCAGGTTTCAGAAAAAAAAATTAATTAGAAAATTATTGGAACCGGGATCTGTTAAATAAAATGTTGGGCACATTGCTACTTTACAACGAGTAAAATATATCTGTTATATTGCTAATATTAAGTAAAACGCCGGCTTCTTTATACAGTTGGGTAACAATATTGCAAGCGCATCGCACTGTACAGCTACATAACAGTAATGGATTGTTCTAAAATCCCAAAGGTCTTAGCCCACTGAAGCCTAGTTTCTATGAATACGCGCTGGACTGCCAAGAGTATAAACGTGGACACGGTGAAAGTTCGGTTTATTAAAATATAATTTATAACTACATATAATGAAAAAGAAAATAATGGTCGTAATACCAAGAAGGAAATTCTTCAAAATATCGAGAACATTTTCATATGACCACACAATACATGACTATTTGAACGAAACAAGTTAATTTCGAATAAAATTTTAACGGTTTTAAACGCAATATATACGTAATAATATTTGACGTCGAGTTGTAATAAAAATATTTTTTATTATCGTACCAGGCTTTATTTAAAGAATAAGCACGTCTTAGAAATGAATTTTGTAGTTTACGGGAGTATACATATAGATAAAACAATTTTAACTGTCAAATTAGCGAAATATATCAGTCAAATTGAAAGTTTATTTTTAGTTTCAAATTATTTAAGCCTGTTAGCAAGATGTTATTTAAAACAACATTTCTACATTCCCATATATTAGCGATATATAGAGGTATAGTAATTTAACAACTTCTCTTCTTTTGAGAGAGACACATTTTTGCGTCTGTTTAACCCATCAATTCAAATCCTCCACTTGATCTTACTTCTACGTGAACAAACATTTGCGCCTTGTCCGAACCACGTTTTATGATGATTTATAATTTCTAATTAAAAAATACTTATTTTCTTAATATGCCCTTCGGTTGAACTAAGAAGTGCAATTAAAGATAGTAAGGAATGGAAACGTTTGTCTTACACAAGTCTTCTAGTGTCGACTGATGTAATAGCGGTTAACACTCGGCACGCGGAAGAAATACCTTAACCTTATTCTTCTTATGCGCTTACGCAGGGCTTTTAGATACGCAGCGCAATATAAAAGAAGAAAATACGAAGTTGGGAGCACATGGAAGAATCTGTTCTTCATAAGAATTTTGCTCGTAATAATGCATAAAGTTGCATGTGTTGACATTTTTGCGCTCTAGTAAAAAAAGTAAAATTATATATACAAAATAAAGCATGTTTGTGCGAAGGCCTTATCGCCTATGGCGGTTTCTTCCAGGCAACGTTTGCATGTAGAAATAAAAAAAGACAATTACAGTATAGAAGCAAATGTCAACATAGAGAAAAAAAAATATGCAATAAAATGAACGTTTAAACACACACTATGTAGATAAAATAACACACTTAACACCTAGGGATGCATTAGGCATCTGGCAAACGTTTTTTTGCCATATCAATTATTTCGCCTAAATTTGATTTACCATAGAAATTATTTTTAAGAAAATATTATTGCACGAAAAGTTTAATAAACTCATTAAAGTTTTCGCTCTAGTTAATGTCTGTTTTATATCTCAATTAGATATCACTTTATTTTACTTACTTTTAACTTTCTTCTATTTTTCCAAAATACACATTTAAACTAATCATAATTTCATATCAACTTTTCTGCTTATAGACAAGTGGATATGTACGTACTTAAATTACAATAAATGATTAAGTACATTACGATCTATTACTATATTAATAACGTCAGAATGACTTCTTGTGTTAACATATATATTATGAATCTCTCTCTTGTGTATTTTGTGATCACTCTTTCAGTGCGATACAACCTCTACTCTTCTTATAAAAACATTATATATTGTGCAGCACAAGCAGTATGTATAAAGTACACTTATTATGTGGGTAGGAAGAAATATCAGTAATCTAACTAGATAACTATCTAGTCTTAAATAATAATGATTCCTACGCCAGAGGGTATTGTTATGCACAAATTTGAAGCGGCCAGTCTATTGCAGATCTTAGTCTACAGTACAAGACGAAAGCCGTTAGTTTCATTTGTATCAAAGAATGTAAACCAAAGCCTTATTTGATGGAATTCTGTGGTTACTTATAGAAACAATATCTTTAAAGCAAATAGCATTCGCGTTTAGCGGTTATAGTGGAATTACAGGTACAATATGATAATGGAAACTTTTTAAAGCTGGTTTTATTTAGGTATACCTTACCACCATGAGTCGTGTGGTTCAGGTTCTACTCTTGGTTGTAAAAGAACAATTATGTGTAGTATTAAAATAATGTCATGGCGAAACCGTACCTACATCCTAGTAGGAATATAATGAGCGCTTATTGAATAAACAAATATTTCTTTATTATAGCTTTATTCATTATTAGCTGTGCCAGCGACTTCGTCTGCGAGAATCGTCATTTTGGGCATCCTAGTTAGTTTTTGCAAACACAGTCATCTTTATAAACTTCAGCTACTAGCAACGACGTTGATCGGGATCCTTCCCGTCGTTCTTGCTTAGTTAATACTAGTTAGTCTTAAAAGATAGAGATATAGCGTCGCGACCTTTTTTTTAGATCATCAGAGAGGAATCACTCTTTCGTACAAATTTTTAAGCTTCTAACCTTTTTTCATCGTACGCATTTGAAACCCAGAGAGATGAAAAATTTCCCCCGTTTTGTTCACATTTTCCGCTGTATCTTCACTTCTATTAGTCACAGCGGGATGTTTTATAGCCTATCACCTTCCTCGATAAATGGTCTAACCAACACAAAAATAATTTAGTGACGTAGTTCCTGAGATTAGCGCGTTCAAACAAACAAACAAACTCTTCAGCTCTATTTATTAGTATAGATAACACACCAAAAAAGAAAAATAGGAAAAATTAGTATTAAAAAATTTTGCGAGCCACAGAGACATTTCCTCCGGTTCATGGACCACTAAAGATGGAAGTATAATCACGTTTTGGCTTCACTTCCATCAAGGAAAACTCCTTCTGTCTATCTGTGTCTTCTATCTGTCCTCCTCTATCATATAAAAGTCTCGCATGTGTACATTTTTAAACTTAAAAAAAGTACCCTTGACGTATATATTTCTTGAATTTAGAAAGTGTGCTAGATAAAGTCTAACATCATAGGAGATTCCAGTCCCAGAAGTGGGGGCCGTTGATGGCATATTTCGGAACATTCATCTTGACTTATTTTAAAATTACGCAACCATATTTTCAAGAAAGAAAAGCAAGAAATGCCATCCTACGTCGAACCACCATCAACTTGATTCGCTATGAAAAAACTCATTACGAATTTAGTAATGGTGAATTAGCGAGTGGTGAAAATTGCGTCAATCAGGGAAAATTATAATGACGGTGAAAGCACGACGGATAAGCTGAAGAAATCAGAACAATCATTCTTCCTGGTGTGTGAAGTTTTGATGACGTGATTATGGGAAAATGCATCTAGTTATTAATTAAATCAATGAAAAAACTCACTTTCTATCTATATCCATATTATATAAATTATAAAGCTGAAGGGTCTGTTTGTTTGAACGCGCTACTTTTAAGAACAATTGGTTGGATTTTTTTTTTTTTTTAGTTGAACCATTTATCTAATATAGAATGGAAGGTTATAAAACAAATGTAGAACAAACGGGGAAAATTATTTATCTTTGAGGAATTCCGATGCTGCGAAAAGCTTTCTTCTTTATATATGATCTAAAAAAATGTCCAAGACAATATATGTCTATCTTTTAAGAATTACTCGCAAGAGCGATGGGACGTGGACCACGTAGTAGGTATAACTAACAAACAGCTGTAATTAATACAACTGAGAAAAAAATAATTTTAATGCCTCCACGAGGACGAAATCGCTGGCACAGTTTCTATAACATACTATTGTACCAAATCAACTAAGCTTTCACGCACTGTGACTTATTATTGTTGTAAGCGGGAACAGAAGTTAATAATAAAAAAATCTCTATAAATATTCTTTGATACAGCTTGGTAACATACATTGAAGTCTTGTTAATGGGGGTTCATTTTTAAACGGTTTTATTTAACTCGACCCGTCAAAATAAGAAATTATAATTTAGGCACCTTCCCGTTGTCACATTGATCTGAAATTTGGTACATACATTTAATTTAAATGAAAATACAATATAATAAAATCATTATAAATCCAAGATGGCCGCCAATACAAAATGTCCTTTTATATATTTTTTCTTAACCCCGTTAATATGGGTTTCAAATGAAAGGCTAAACTAGTTAAACACGATGATTATGTTAAAATTTAAAGTTTTTGTAGTGCACAAAAAATAAAACTGTTAAACTTAAAAGTTTTTTTTAATTTGATACTTGTTACCATAGCGACCATTGTTACCATAATTACCATACCATTCTCACCATGGTTACCATAGTAACATAAAATTAAAAATTCGAAAACTACTCGACGATTGTTTTAATCTACTAAAACTGATTTCATGGACCTCAAAGATACAAACAATATTTTCTCACATTAATTGTATAATTACAGTAGCCTTGATCTGATTCATCTTTATACAAAAAGCAAACTTGTAAGTAATTAAAGACGAATGTCTTGCGAAATTAACATTTGTAATTCCATATTTATTATCGCATTTTATTTGTAATTGCTGTAATTAAGTGGGGCGCTAAAGTGACTAATTCAGAGATCAGCACAGTATTTTTGTAATCCATTCATCCAAAAATCCTACTCTACATTTGGCTGTGTCAAGTTTATTTTAAAACAAACTTTATTGTAATTTCAATTTTGTACGACTGTTTGTTCATAGAATAGTTTATCTGCAAAAGTATATATAACATATAATGCATACTTTATAATTAGATAATCAAGTATTGTCTGTGGTTTAAGCCGCTTGTTGCATATATTCCGAAACGTCGAGTCGTAATTAAATTAATTTAACTAATATATTTCACCCAATGAAAGTGTTTTATTTAAATTTGTTATTTTAAACCTTTTCAGACGGATTACAGTGTTATAAGCGATCTATAAATATTATCTTATTTACACATTATATTTTATTGCATAATATGTATAGGTTTAAAAATGCTGTTCATCGTGCCGTGTTTCTCTAGAATTCGAACCTAAGGCGTTTGCTCTAGTCAGTCCTAAATTTACATTCAATTAAAAGTCAAACAATAGAATCATATCTAGGGTGAATAGTAAACTGTGTTCTTGAAGGTTATCGCGTGTACAAATTGAATTTTAAAAACGAGACCCTATAATTTTTTCCACACGCGCACTTTAAACTAATTTCCGACGGCGGACAAGTGAACGTTCTGGACTAACGAAGGTCAGAATATATTGCTTACGGAAGACAATAGTTATTGAAATGACAAACTAGTTTTAAATGCCAATCGGCCGGCTAAAAAAATTAAGAGCTAGTCAGTTATACATCAACCCTTGGCGAAATATCTATTTCATATTAAAGGCTGTCATAAATAACCACGGGACGGCAGCACTGAAACGTCAATTATAGAAATGTCAAAAGTGTCAAGGCGCCTGTGTATTCTTTGTGTTTTTAAAAACAATTCCTTTTTGCTTTTTATAGCTTCATAGAGATGAGACCTCGTGCGAAAGTGGCGCCATTTTCTGGCGTAAATCATTGTAAAAACCTAATACTGTTTAAGCAATAGCTTAAGAACAGTTTAAAAGTACATTTTTATTGCAGTAACAAGGTAGTTTTCTTATTAACTTCAACACCGTGGCATGTCAAAATTTCAGAGTTCAGGTACTTGGAATCATAGTAAAAAGGTCGAATTTGAAAATGGGAACTTGGACTGAACACTGAGATAGAAGACAAATATTTATAAAATTGCAGATAGGCTACTCTGCCTCTAGCGGCTTCATATATCAAAGTGTCACACGACGTTCATTATGCAATTCACAACAATAGACATGAAAGTGTGAACGATATCAGAATTGTCTCAATCGAGAGTCGATTTCCGTCACATCCCACGCGAAAAGGAAACGCGTAATCGACATCTCTCGGAAAAGCGGAAAATTATTAGAGAAATTCTTAATTGCGCGATGTCAAAGCGATTAGGTGTCTTCGTAATTAAGGCAAAAAACGCGACGCAAAAGCCTCCGTGTGGCGGCATTTTGATATCTTTTTTTATGATGATTGAGGCCAATTTGTGATATAAGAGAGTTATGTCCCGTTTTTAAACTTTTACCTTGATAATCTGGGGCGGACAATCCGCGAATTATTGAATGTTTACCCACTTTTAACGATTTAAGACGCAAAACAAATTTTAAACCATGGTTCTCCCGTAATAGCTGGTGTAAAGCATTGAAAACTTTGAGCCGTTGTTAAAATATAAGTTACTGATTTATTTCGTGTTTAACCTTTACTTTGTTATGTTTAAATATTATGTACTATTCGCGTTAACTACAGACAGTATTCAGTATTTAGATTATTCTTTACGCGTTCTACTAAATAATTTATTAAACAGTTAAAAGACCAGAAAGTAATACGCTATGTTTGACTGCAAAAATATGTGAAACGTATTACATACAATTTTCGCTTATGTGTATCTCTTCCCAGCACTTGACTTGAGACAAGTATCTCATATGACTTCATGTTATTAAGTTGACCTAGTCATTGAACATAAAAATTCCCAAAGCGTACAAATCCACGATTTTAAAAACCAAGGGCAAACACACTTTCCTGCATGTACGCAGTCAGAATTACTTTTATAAACAAGCCCAAGGATGTGGGCAACACTAAAGTGCCATTAAAATATAATAACTCGTACGTGCTTACTTTCCAACTTGACTCTGACCTCTAAAACCAGAGACGTATGTCGAACGGTGAGTGACAAGAATAATATTTTGCTCTTAGATACGACTGTTGATTATTTGGGTTTAGGTCGAAAGTTTAACGAGTTAAACCGCATTGTGGAATTTTTTTAATAGCTCACACAAGTTTCTAACGAATATCGCAGTTAAAATAAAATTAAAAATATATATATATATATTAGCTACTACTGTGCAACATTAGCCTATATTATTCCTCTACTTTGGACATTTTTCTGTGACCGTTGCAATGACTGACTGAAATTGACTGCTTATTTCATGCCATACATTCCATGCATTCTGTGTCTAAATAATATCCACCAAATTTAATTGTACATTTTGTACCCATGAAATGGTAGAAAATACTGAGCCCAATACGACAAATTTTATAATTCGTGTTCGAAACAGAGTTAAAATGCTGTCAAGTTATCAATAAGCAGGTTCTATAAGTAAGCTCACCTTGGTAGTGCTCTGCATTTGAAGGAACGTAGCGATTCCGGCGCGAACTCGGTTCTTTACACCGCGAATCGTTCCCTTTGAACTCTTAATAGTAGAGGGCGCTTCTTCACTCTTGAAGTCCTTTATCCCAGCAAAATATTCCACATCCGTCAAGTCGGGGCACTCACTTTTAACACTAACACTTTTCACTGGAGCGTCATCGAATTGTTTCTCGTTTAAATGGAAATCGTAATATTTGTCCGTGTCGAAGTAATGACTGCTATAGCACATTTGGTCCTTCATGTTATCCGTTTTCTTCCTCTCTTCGTAAGTAGTTTCGGTGATGATCGGCGTCTTTGTATCCGCGCTTCTTTTCAGCTCGTCATTACACTGTGAAACCAAACGGAACGACGTCAGCGCGCTTTCTTTCTGCACATTAGCATCCTCATTAATATTCTGGCTAACTTCCCCTTGGCGTTCGCTCGAATCACTTTCGATGTCGACCGTCGTTAGCTTCGCCGATCGGTCTCTGATATCTTGCAGCAAACCCAGCGGTAGAAAGCTATCTTTATTGTTCACTTTAGCGAACGATTGCAAAGGCTCGGGCGATTGTTTCTTTTCTTTTTTGCCCGCGTCGTCACCGTGACTTTCGTCGGCGTGTACGCTTCCATTCAATTCGCTGCTGTTTAATGAGTCACACGATATGTTAGAGTCGTTATCTTCAAAATCTATTTCGCCGTGAGTTCTAGAAGAGCTAATGACTGTGACGGATACGGATTTCTTCGTGTTCGATTTGGATAACTTCTTTTTGGGCAGAGGTGGCGGCGTTCCGTCGAGATCGCTGCACGTGCCCGAGTCTAACGTGTCGCTCGGTGAGCACTGCCCGCTAGACATTATCATGTTGGTCATCGGATTCACGTACGAGCTACAGTAGATGAACGGCGCTTTGTCCTTGCTCAGTTCTTCCGTTTCTATTTTCGGACGAGTGTCCTCTACATTAAGCCTGACCAGACTGCTATTCCTCTTCGTATCGTTGATCTTGAACGTGTCAAAGTCCACGTCGCTCTTGAGATGTACACTAGATATTTTGGGCGCTTTCGGCTTATCTGTGTCGGTGTTTATTCTGATAGTGACCACGTGTGGCCCGTTTGCGCCTAGTGCGTCTGCGCAAGGCGTGCTCGCGGGTCGATCTGACTGGGTCGCGACGAATACCGTTGCTGATGGTGCCTTAGAATCAAGGACAAGCGAGTGCATCGAACTTAGAGAGTCCATCTCGGCTCGGCTATCAGTAAAACCGTTCACTCTAAGCTTAGCATCGTCGCAGGTAATTTGTGTAAAAGTAGTCGATCCGGTCCTCTGCTTCATTTTTGGGAGAGGGGAGATGTACTCGAGATTGGGCCTGGTGGATACCTCCTCCATGATCGATTAATGAATCCACATAATTAGTTAACGGCTCTTCCGGTTGGTAGTCTAGTCAGGTGGCGGTTTAGATATTGACTGATTTATAAGGCATAATGGTTCCGGTCGTTCGAATGTAGGTCTATAATCCGCACGACTAGCCTGTTTTTCTTGTTTATTTGTACCTGCAAAGAGAGAGTCTTCATTTAATGTCATAATAACAACATAATGTTAGTACTGCACGCGTCTTAATTTATCCTTGATGTTTAATTATACAGTACATAAGCCCGTTTCCACAAGAGCATAAGACAGACGAATTACTGTCTCTAATTCCACGATGAACTTTATCCACAAGTAGTTATTATTATTTTATTTTATTTATTGATTGATTTGCCCACTGGATCATAACCCTATCTAAATATTAATTTCGCCTGATGTTCGAGACAAAAACCACGGATTGAGTGAGGCTCTAAATAACATATATTTTCATAATCACGTATATTCATAATCGTTAGGCTGCTAGAGGCAAAGTGGCCTAATAACAAAAAACATGATTTTCATTAAGGAGGAAAATAAAAATGCGCAATTAACTAAGGCAAAAATGAATTGATTATTTGTGTAAGAATTGTGTTAACAATTTTCAGTGACTGTGCTCTTGTAGATAAAACATTTTAGGTAATGAACTATATAACTCAAGTCTTAAAATTACAGTTACGCTACGCGTCTAGTGGTAGTATCATCTATGCAACTATTTCTCTTTATGTATTATAATGTAGAACAATTATATAAACTTGAGGAAATAATAAAGTACGAGATTGCATTATTTAAATTTATTCTTAATATTATTGCATCAATATACCGAGCATCTTCAGAAGCATTTAATTTGAAATAAACGCGAATTCGCTGCGACGCGCAATCTGTCTTATTGCATAAGTTTTCGTCTGTTATCACTTCTGTTTGCATAAATAATGTGTTTAAACAATCATACTTTCTATGAAGCGTTATGTAATTTAAATTTCAACAGATAGGTTCAATAATGGTTTTAAATGTAGACACGTTTTGGCTTTTATGTAATGTTTATCAGCGGTGTCAGTCGGTCAGCATTCGGCTGGTTACAGTGGATTCGAATCCCAGCGTAACATGTTAAAAGATGGGTATTTGGCACATTAGGTGGTAGCTCGACATAATATGTGAAAATTACAACAAACTACTATTATGGTTTTAGTTTCAAAGTCTTTTGACTATAAAAATCAAAGATGATATAAGAAAACACTTTTAAAGTTTAAAACTCAAAATATATTTAACTTGTTTTTCATGGCCTGACAACTGCTGAATAGTTAAAATAAATTAACTAATATATCTCGCGTTTTAAACTATTAAAATGTGTTTTATTTACATGTAGAGTATCTACATGTAAAGAAAACACACACACTTGCGTTAACTACAGACAGTTAGAAATATATAAAGTTTAGTAACTTGGTGTTTTTTTTTAATGAAAAATATATCTGAATTCTCTTACTCTACAAAACGCGTAAGAATAAGAAGTTGAAACGTTGAATGCGTTGATTAAGCATTAAAAATTTTGTAATGAAGTCATCGATTATTGCTCCAGCGCATGAACTCCGGCTCGAATTATGGTGTTACGTAAAATATTGTAAAATCATCTCAATTATAGAATTTATTACGTTCTCGTACCTAAGTCGGATTGATTTCTTTATAAATATTGCATTATGTATTATGAGACACGGTCCAATAAGTTCTATTAAAATTTAATTGTAACATGACAAAACGGTGAATTAACACAATTAAAATGCGATGAATTCAATTATTGCGGGTAAATTACGCAAATATACACAACCCTTATAACGGGTTAAAACGTGAAATGATTTAGTTAAGTTATTTTAGATAAGACTTAGCAACCCACCCACACATACTTCGGATGCTTGCTGCAGAGTTTAAACCGTTAAGCGTGTTTTATTTGAATACCTACGATGAATTTGCGAGAATATTTACGCAATTAATTTTATTAGTTTTAATTTTTTTTTAATATTTCAAATACTTGAGTATTGTTTTGGAAATTTTTTCATTGCCTTTTTTTCCTCCCTTTTGTTTTTTTTTTTTGGTTCCTTTTGGGCAATTTTTTTTTTTTTTATGTATAAATTTTAACAGTTTAAAATGCGATATATATTTATTCTTTTGTTTTAAATCTGGAGACGAGGTCTACCTTGATAATGGCTGTTGTAAAACATTATAATTAGAATCTTCAGGGTCTATAATATTTCGTGATTTAAACAGTTATTTAAATATAATGTATTGAAGAAGAGAATTTATAATTCTGAATATCAAGTAAGTATATATTGGTTTGTCGGATCAATTAATTAAATTAAAATTAGAGAGTGCATTATTTCCGTGCAAATTTCCAATGATTGAATAATGAATGAATTATGATCATTAAGATGTTTGCGATAAACGATTGTTTCATTGCAGTTTTACATGTTTGTTCTTTGATAAGGAAGAATTTGTATTTATTATTTCATTCATAGGAAGTGTTGTTTTCTTCTTAATTAAGCTTCTTAATGTTCAGACACCACTGTGATTTTTAAAATAAAGACAAATTTTGACATAAAGTCGAGAATTTGTGTATTTTATTTTAGATAATTTTTTAAACCACGTCAACAATTTTTTTTTGAGGAAAAGGCCTTGGGGGCGTCCACTTGACAATATACTTGACCATGTAACATCTCAAAAACATCACCTATTTTGACCTTTGATTTTCGGAAATCCACGGCCTGGAACCAAAACGCGATTAAATTTTGCGGCTTTATCATATATGGACGGTGTTTCGTGACCCAGACGGAATTTCGGTATCTCTACTTAATATCAGCTATATCTCTATTTTCAGACGAAACCCAACTTGTTTCAGAAAAATTATAAATTGATTAGAAAAATGGTGGGTAAAAGAAGCAGTGCTGATATCAAAGCAAAGTTAAATATTGAACAACCCTCGTTTTAGTAATACAATATGACTTACATCATAATTGAATGTTGACACAAAATAGTATGTAATTTGATATAAGTAGGCTCGTCAAAAATTGAAGGTATACCATATTAGTGAAAGCAACGCCATTGACAAATATTTGCCAACTTCTATCATGCTAAAGTAAAACTTATATCAATGTATTTAGGTTTCGAATCCTCTACCAAATACGGTTAGATTATGTTTATATCAGAGTTATTGGTCAATGTTGTTTTATCGAAATTATACGTTTATGGAGCTACTGTGTATAATTATTCTGTATTATTGACAGACTAATTGTCAATTTGCAGATCATTTTTCACTGGTTACATAAATAACCAATAGACAAGGAAGGCATTGAAATTTAATAAGTAACATTCACGAGTTTTATCTAGACACTATGTCGGATAACCACTTTGATAAAAATTCGCTGACACAAAAATGTTACGAAATAAATAAGGTGTCCTAAAAAGGAAAGTGATAATAAATTTCCCACGCTGTCCTATAACATTAGATAGCGATTAGTGATTAGGAGATATTTGATACCTGGTAATGATACAAAAAACTTTAATATTTAATTTTTAATTTCTACAGATAGGTATTCATTAAAATGTACACTTCTGTTATTTAATATATATTTATATGACAAAAGATATACAAAGGTTTCTCCCGATAAAAGATGAAAAACCCCGGAAATGCTTTTCCCCCCAAGTATAAAACAAAGTCGCATTTTCTGTCCCTATGTACCCTTAAATCTTTAAAATATAGATAGAGTGATTTAAGAGCTAGGTTTTTATATACAATAGCATTGCACACGACCGAAGCCGGGGCGGGTGGCTAGTATCATATAAACTAGTACCTTTACCTTCCTAAACGATAAATGTTCTAAGAAACACAAAAATAAATTTTCAATTCGAATAAGCAGTTTGTGAGATTAGCGCATTTGAACAAACAAACTCTTCAGCTTCATTATTAGAATTTTCAAAACATGTTTAAATGGAATCCCCGATATTGTTTCGTATCCATGTCTAATGACAGCCGAAGAATGTCTGACGAAGACGTAATATCTACATGATTACTATTATGAGATTATAATCATTCTGACCTTTAGAGCGCCCGATCCCGACATTTATAGGCAAAAGTCACGCTGTCAAGGCCGTTCGGAGATGCGATGTCGACTTATTAAAAAGTTGAACATTTTATTTTTATTTGCGTTGCGTTTTTTACGTATAGTTTCATGGCGTAAGATGTTAATAATATGACGTAAAAAAAAGATTAAGCAGTTTTTTATATAAAATTATTCATATTAAAGTTATGTTTTCCTGTTGTAGCGTGTACGTTAACACTTTAAAAGTTATATCTGTTCATAGTATATTTTATTTTATTGATTTATTTATTTGACGATTTGGTCCACAGAATATATAGATACCCAATAACATTTAACAACTACAGCGGGCACCGAGCAGCTTATCCCTTTAAGCGATCTCTTCCAGACCACCCGAGTAAAACGAAAGTTAAAAATGAAACTTTACAATCTGCAAGAAGTGTGAAACTTACTTACTACTTTAAAGTGTTAGTAAAGAATATAGATAAATATTTTTTCGATATAAGTAGAGATGGACAAAAGTATACATAAGTTAATTTTCCCAATATTTATTTTATAAGAAAATCGCACGGAGGTCAAAAGGCGATATTTAAAGACCAGATCCATTTTAATTTATTCACACAACACTAAATAGGTAATTTTGAAATAAAACAGTCGCGACCTTTTTTTAAAATCGTCTTACCTGTTTTGAAATACCAATTCATAATTTATTAGACGTCAAGTATATGGTAAGAAGTTAGCTAGCAGAACTGTACTCAAAGTAAGTAACTAAGTGGAATCCCGTTTCCCCTTGTGGAGCATGGGGCGAACAAATTTGTGTGTCCGTTTCACGATCCGTTCTCTAACAGGCAAGTAGTTGATCAGACTTCTGTGCCCTGCCCGATCGAAAAAATTTTTTGAATCCCTAAGATTCGAACCCAGGGTCTCTCACGCTTAAAGCAAATACGTTTAACCATTTGGCTACAGAGGCGGTTTCGGTCGGAACTGTACTCAAAATATATAATAATTATATTATTTTTCATGCCAAAAAGTACTAAGTACTAAAAATTTTGTCCTTTTTGGCAAAACATCGCAGCGCAAAAGTGCGACTGTAAAAACAATATTTATTTTCTATTCCACTTTCATGAAGCACAAAAATCCAGTAACACACGAAGTAATAAAATTACTTGCTTGTAATAACAATTTCCAAGCTCGATCTAAATTCCTAATAAAGAATAAGCAAGTTACAACGGATGGACAGACGGGGCAGGTTTCTTTATATATCTGCCTTGGTTTCTAACGTTTATATTTTTATATGGAGTGGAAACGGTAGTTGAAGGACGGACTTCATTCATGCCAGGAGCAAGAATGCATATAACTGTTCAAGGTATCTGGAACGTTCTGCGGAGTCATCTATGAATGAATGTATCGCCTAGGCATAACGTCATAATTTAAACTAAAAAAAATGAAAGCGCAATAGAATGTTGTTTAGACTGAAGCCTTCCTTGCTAAATGTTCCAACGAACAAAAATATTTTTCAATTGAATCCAGCTGTTTCTGAGATTAGCGCGTTCAAATAAACAAACTCTTCAGCTTCATACATTCCTAGTGTGTCAACGACTTTGTCCGCGAGAATCGTTATTTTGGGCATCCAAGGTTTTTGCAAACCCCTTCATCTTTATAAACTTAAGTTGTTACCCACGACGTCGGTCGCGTCCCTTCCCTTCGTTCTTCCAAGTTAATCTTAACATAACATAACAATATTATTTCCATTCGAACTCGTAGTTCCTGAGATGAGCACAAACAAACAAACTCTTCAGCTTTATAATTATGATAGATAGCATAGATTATAAATTCAAACTGAAATTAGAGGGAGATGAGGTCAGAGTTTTATAGCTGTGCACTCATTTAAAGACATTCAAATTGATTATCTCCGACTGCCGATTACCTAATTGTTAGATAATGATTACTAAGAGATTTTTAAACATCTGTAATTATGAGCTAAAGATCATCTTAATTAATTCTGTCTGTGTTTAATATTGTGACAGATGGCTATTTATAATTTAAATTAAATTTTAGTAGACATCTTACTTTTCAAAACCATGTTTATGTAACAACAAAATGACCAATTGCGGACGCGCAGAAAAACGTGCCCGTTTCCTTAGTAAAGGTGTAGACTTCTGACCCTTATTTTTAACAGAAACTTCTTATAAAACACTTTAACGGTTTAAACCGCGAATATATATAACTTGTTTGAAAATTCTTTCAACTACGGCCCGAAGTTTCGGATGCTTTGCAGCAGACTTTTATTTTTCTTTTATATATAATACTTCTGTATTATATTTTTGCTTTGGAATTTTAAACTAGGGACTCCCGTGTCTATCGCAGTGCAAGGTGTTTACAACTATTAAAAAGGCGGTATAATAACTGTTAATATTAAAAGACCAAAGTGAATAAATTTTAATGTATGTCGTGGTTTTTGTGTCCTTTCCTAATAAAAATTAATTAACAAGATTAATATCGTAAATGGATTTTATTACTTTGAACAGTATTACAACACTGCTATAAAACTGTTTTGGTTTTAGTGTCATTGAAATTATATGAAGCTTTGCCTTTCTAGTTTGTCATATTATTTAAAAATAATTAGTTTTAAGTTGTAATATGTAGTTTTCGTGATTGGACAACACTTTAAACGGTTTAAATTGATTTTAATCAATTGTTAATTTATTTTAAATGTTTTGTTTCGAATGCTCTTCAGCAAGCGAGGTCTCAAGTTATTTAATTTAGGTACGTGCTTATCTGTGTATTTTATCAGTAGGTACATTTATTTAAAAATCTTAGAAGTAACGCACGAGAATTAAACTTATAATGAGATATTATACATTTATACGTAGTCATTGAAAACTTCAAACATACATTTAATTATGGCTTCAGTAGCATTTATCTTCTTTTATATGTACATGAAAATATAGAAAATAATTATTATAATTTTGACCAATACTGTCTATAGTTTACGCGAGTAGCATTGCAGCCGTGGTCACGGGGAGACGCAAAGCATCCGAAACGTCGGGCCGAAGTTAAACATCATTTTCAAATAAGGTTAACTAATATATCGCGTTTTAAACCGTTAGAGTGTTTTATTTAAATTTTGACCAATTTTTCTTACTATTTATAATCACCTAAGGTATAATTTTGAAGACCTTTTATTATAAAGTGAGCTCGCATCGTAACAATGAAAGCCTGGGCCGAAAACCGGAAACACTACCTGCCTTAAGCATACCAATAATACCATAAGGCTTTCATTGAATTTACAACCTTATCATAATACCTATAAGACATTAAATACAACAAAATTTAATCAATGATAAAACTTTGAATCACCACGGGTTTTACATTTTGAAATTAAAGAATTCTATAGCCATCGCCAGGTACTATAATGTTTGTTAGAATGAAATATGGTTGTTGGATATCCCTAATACATTTGTAAGAAAAAAATACATTTAAATGTATTGCGTATTAAACATGTTGAGTAACCAGTAGTATTTAAATAAAACAGTTTAAACGGTTTAAAACGCGTTATATACTACGTCGGGGCGTAGTTAAAATAGATTAAAATAATTTAACAAATATATTTCGTGTATTTAACGGTTAAAAGACTTTATTAAAATTTAAATGTATGTAATTCAAATAAATAAATCAAACATAAGTCTCGTATCCACAATTGGGGAAGGTGATCGACGCTTTTCCCTTAACTGATCAATTGTAAATACACTGTGCAGATGTTTTTTATTTGTGTATACTTTTTCAAATATAGAACTGTGTTTTCTTTTATTTATTTTTCTAATCAGTTCTTGGGATTTTGAATTTAGAACCACGTAAAGACAATTCTATCATTTCTCTACATTGTGAGGTGTATCTAGTATTATGTATGCTGAAAGCCCTACGTGTCGGAGGTGTTAATTGTCAATTGTAATGCAGTATACATCCAGCACTTTGCACGCCAGATAACGAATCAATGCAAGTACTTATGCAGTGTTCGAGAACTTAGCTTACTTAGGTAGAAATGAAAAACTAAAACTTATAAACCCATAGAAGAAGGAGAAATATCTGGTAAAATGCAGTGAAAACTGAAATTCTAACGACTTGGCTGCAGAACAAGCTATGTTCATGTAACAGCCACTGCGTCCGGGCAGTGTGGTATCAACCAATGTACGACTGCTGTAAAGCTTCCAAACGTCGAGCCGTACTTAAAAAAGTTTAATATATTTCGAGTTTGTAAACCGTTATTTTTTAATATTTGCCAACCAGATCAAACTTGCATGAGTAGTTTTATAAGGTTGTAACTGGCATATTAATCCAACAAGCTTATAATATGCGCAAGACCATTAAACATATCGCGAGCAGTAAATCAATAGATTGAAGAAATTCAGCGATATCGTGTAACGCTTTGGGCACCGGTTCAAGCCATTACAGTCACCTACAGTATTTTTTTAACCTTCAAACTAAACACTAAAGTCCCTTGTCTGATTTCATGCAGCGGTTTCTAAGTAACGTTTGAATAAACAAACAAAAGATTTATCGAGGCAAATTGTATAGCAGTTTCATTTTACAAAATAAAACTCATCGAACTCCCAACACGGCCGTTGTAAGAAATAACAAAGCGAAAAAAAAGTTTTTGCATCGATTTCCCGTGGGAGAGTTTGTAATGCGATCGTGCTTTGAAAAAATGGTCAAGCGTGAGTTGTTCCCTTGTTCAGGCTCTATTGTTGGTTGGCTGCCTGATAAATATTTATGGTAGTATTTATGTACTATATGTGTATAGAAAATATAATAAAATGTAAAAAGAAGCGTGGCAGTCGGCAGACACATTACTATGTCTGTTTTTGCTGGTCGGTTTAATTTGCGCGCTTGGCAAATCTTTCCCGGATTTAAACCCAAGATCATACAAGCTCAACGCGACTGAATAACGCGTTTGTGTTCTTAATAGGTTATAGGATAAAATAATGTATGTATAATAAGTATAAGTGACCATATCACGGGATATATAACACTTTTGACGGTTGGAAACGCGTAATGTTTTAGTTGAATTAATTTCAAATTTTTATCTTTTTATCGTATTCTAACTATTAAAACGAATAATATTAAAGATTTTTAACTGCGACCTGAAATCTAAGGTGCTTTCCTTCGTGTTTACGACTGCTGAAAAGCGTTCAAAACGTAAAAAAAAACAAGATGGGTTTAGTTTAGTTTAAAATTATTTAAATAAGTATAAACAGTAAATATTCCGTAGTTTCGTGTGGGACACATTAAATAAAACGTTCTAAACCGTTTGAAACGCGAAATGTATTAATAGATGGAGATTATCAACAACTGTAAGGCAATGATTAAATATCAATTGTTTGGAATTTTTTTCGTTTAAAACCGTTAAACGTGTTTTATTCTACACCCAGATCTTTAATCTTAATCGATAAGCTTATACAGAAATACCGTTTACAGCAGTCGAATGGCCTACATAGAATCGCGTGTTCTATCCCAATGAGCCGATATATCGCGTAACATCGATACTTTCTCCGAAAAACCTCCAGGCGGAGTGACAAGGCATTATGTAAGCCCCGGTATCACTAAATTTTAGATAATGATAGTAAATCAGTACCTTGGACATTTTAAACTAAAATTATACTGCGTATTACCACTATGAGGTACCTGAAATGATAAGCTGTTGTTTTCATAAAATAGCGTTATATATTGCGGACGAGCGTGACACCACAAAAATATAATATAATGTTAAATCAACTGTAACAAATAATTGGTAATTGCCAATAATTAATTTCGACCAAGTTTGAATACTATAAAAATCTTTTAAGTTCACAGTTAATCTTAAAACTTGGCCTTTTTAAATTTTTTTGTAGAGGAATCATTCTTTAGTAAATATTTTTTTGTTTCTTAAACCGTTTTCGCAGCGCTCCCAACGGAACCTCAAAGATGAATTATTTTCCCCGTTTTCCACAGTTTTTTTCGCATCTCCTGGACGCAGCTAGATTGTATATAGCCTAAAGATGGGTATTAATGTTGATCCGGGTCACGAACTACACCGAACAGCGAAAAAGTCGCTAAGTTTCATCGCGTTTCGATTTCCATCTGTGGATTTACCCAAATCCAAAATAGGCCGGCAGTGCATCTCGTTTAGATTTTATATTGTTGAGGTCAAACTACCATATAGTTAACCCTAGCTCTATCTTAAAAAAAGTACAGAAGCACGTGTAAATAGCTTGTATTTATTTAGTTCCATGTCTATTATAGTTACTCATAGTAAAGATACAAAAAACTTCTATCCAACGCACCGTAACGTTTTACCAAAGTCTATTGAACCGAAACAGATGATAATCTAGATTCTAGACCTAAGTATAGAACATTGTTTTACGAGTAACTGCAAAGAATTGTCTTATTATAAATAGAATTGTTGTTTTAAATAAAATCTAACGGTTTAAAACGCGAAATCTGAGTAAACTTATTTTGAAATACTATGCGTTGACATTGCTGGTTCAAAGTACGTCAGGTCGAATTTCAAAATAGGTTAACTAAATATATTTAGCGTTTTAAACATGTTTTAGTTTTTGTACATATAAGTCTAAGTATCTATGTTTGTGCTAAAAAGAGGTTTTACACTTTTTGAATTCTTATTATGATTTATTTGAACATGGCAATTTTTCTACTAATCTTAATGTTATGGCGATCCGTCAATTCAAAACCTGACCACTTAAGAAGAAAGCTGACAAATCAATATTTTGTTTCGCAAATCGCCGGTCGACGGACGTTAGGTCATTCACTTGTTCACGTCATCCAATTGCGAATAATGGTGTTGGGAATACCATGAGATGTATATGATACAAGCTGAGGGCTTCAGAGTTACAAGCACTTTATCGGAAATGGGTTTTCTTGATAACTACATACAGTAAATTGTGTAAGGCTTTCAGCATCCTTAGCATATCTATAGCCAAGATGATAAACTCACACAGTGTTTACATATGTACGTCATACCACAAGTAAAGTATAGCATATATAGCAATAAAAATATGTTTTTACCTTCATCTGGCATACGCTACGTTTGCATTGCAGCTTTATTAGGTCATCTTATAAAATTTAGTTTAATACGGTCTGTAGGTACGCGAGTAGTACACGTCATTTGCATTAAACTTCTTTAACGGTTTAAAACGCGAAATGTTTTAGTTAAACTTTAGACATGATCTTTACCACAGCCTGACGTGTCCGATGCTTTGCGGCAACCGTGGTCATGGGGCGGAGAGGGGAGGGTGGCCAGGTAGTCAGGCAGTAGCTGCATTTAAACAATTTGTAAAGTATAAACATTCGAGGTATAAACCGTTAAAAGTGTTTTATTTAAATTTTGATTTTGACGATTTCAGCATAAAAACACAAAAATACGTCAAGCTCAACTTGGATGACTAGATGATTGTGTTAATTCTATTCCACAGTATTCGAAGATATTTTTTTTTTAAGTATCTTTTGCTGTCATCTTGACCGTGTCAATCTCTTTGAATTCTTGCAAATGAAATAACTGGAAGAGAGACACTAATATTTACCTCATGCTTTCTCGTTCTTGCTCAAAAGATTAATCATGAAATGATTTAGGATAATGTGTCAGAACTTCTAAGAACTGAAGCTTTATTTTTTTTAACTTTAACAAGATTAAGCTAAAAGCATTTGTAAGCTTAGGAAATTGAAAATTATTTTTTCTCTTAAACAAACTTGAGACACAACTTGTTATTAAAAAGTTACGACTTCTTTGAGGTCGATTGAAAAATGTATATGAGGATATTGGTTTAATGGACTGTTACACTTTTTATGTTCTTGAATATTAATTAATGCTTATCAAGATCTAACCACGGTCGGATAGAACCATTACAAATAAAAAAATACTTAAGCGTAGATCCACATAAGACACGCTGACGGTCTAGATACATTTATAACATCGGTAAATGGTTGAAATTTCTGTTTAATATTTGTAAAACTTCCAAAAATTCATTTAGCGGGACATTAAACACGAATATTATTACATATTTAACAACCTTTTTAACATACACTTTTAAAAAAAATTGTAGAAAATCACATTCAAGTCTCGTACCGAACACAACAAGGTAGCGAGCTGATGGACTATCGAACTATGTTTTCGTTAAAGTAGCTCAATTGAATTATGAACAGATAACTTTACACTTAGTGTATGGATTAAGAAATTTGAACCCATGACATATAAAATATAAATCGATTTAAAATTGAAAAATAGTCACGACTCTGGCAGGACTTGAACCGGCATCCACTGCGTTCCATGCTGTTGCTCTAACCAAATGAGCTACCGTGTCTTACAGTTCATCGTCGAATTTTTTCAACCTATTGTTACATGCACCTCTTACGCAATGTAATTTCAACCCTAACACTCTCATTTTTACAGTGCCATTGTGCAATAACATGTGAAAAATATTATTATACATTATGAAGATTCGAATCCAAAACTCGTATCAATGAGTAACCACAAAGCCACAAAGGTGGTCAAGTATTGCACATATATAGATTAAATATCTGCACGATTTAAACCGTTCTAATACGAGAGACACGCGAGCCAAGGTCTTGGTCTTCGTTCACAGATGATTCATGTCTCACAGTTGGCAAATCATCACCGCGCAATTAAATTTCGAAACTAAAGGATTTCAGGCAATTAAAACCACTTTCTTCGTTGAATACTAAACGTTTTAGACTAGACTTTTACTTGAATATGGCAAACTTTTACTTGAATTTGTTGAATAATGGTTATAGCTAAATTATGTATATTAAGAGCATTTAGGTAAAATGGATTATCTAATTTGTAAGTAATTAGCCCATAGGCAGGACATGAACCCGCGATAAACATGCGAGCCCTTGATAAATTCTGACAAGCGCATTTCGACACCGCAAGACGAGAATTTAAAAAATGTTTGTTACAGAACCGAATCCGCGACAGACAGTGTTTTGAGATTTCAACTTTCTCTTCTTTAGAGTCTTTAAAAAGTAAATCACATATCTTTAATTACTACTATAATAAAATATGTGTAACACAATACAAAATAAAATTTTGTTTTCGTTCGTTTAATCGTTCGGTTTTATTCAAAGGCAAATTAAATAATATTTAAATAAACCATTTTAACGAATTAAAACGCGGTAACATATATTTAATTTAACTATGGCCCGATGTTTAAAGTATATGTGTACTACTCGTGTAAAGTACAGTCAATGGGTACTAAGGAAGATCAGATTGTGATACTTGCCAAAAAAAAACTAGTTTTTCTGATTACTCAAAACTCCTCGCTCGTTTTAAATGCAATTATATCCAGTATATACAATACTTTAAATGTTTAAAAAAATATACAAAATATGTTCAATGTTCAAGTAATGACAGTTTTCTATTCTTGAATGAATTTCCAAGAACTCTTTACAGAAGACAAGCCAATAAGCGCTATTATTCCAATCTTTTAACCATATCGTATTTTCCAAATAAGGTAAACTTCGAAACAATATAAAGATAAAGATTTTTGTGAATATATTTTTATTGTTTATAACTCCCATGTATTGTAAATATTTAGAACACAGTTTTCCCATAATGGTCTTGTGAAACCTTTATTATATTATCTTTTTTCAAGATTGTTGCGGTACATTCATAATATAAAAAAGGGTGTTTAGCGTTTCGATTTGCACGAGAGCACCTTGGTTCGAATTTTAGAAAAACAATAAATTCTTTCGGTTTGGCGGTAATAAAATGAAAGCAGATATATAAATGAGTCTGACCCAGACATGGTAAATGTGAATCTTTCGTAGAAAAACGCATTATATAAGCTTTTGAAAATATTTTTTTATGAAGAAAGAGGTCAGATTAATCCCATAAATTCTAAACAAATGCGAACCATCCTTTTTACCTAATTTAAGGTTGGACATTGGCAAAGAAAATCCATATAGCTGCATATTATCTCGTATTAATTATACATTCACAAAATTATACTAATGACCAATTTGTCAAACGTTACGCGTCACTAGTTCGATCATTTCGTTCGCTCTTTCGTTCAGTGAAAGTGGATCGTCATTCTAAAAGTATTTACGTGTGTTGTTTACGGTACAGCGTGATGGATATTTTTTTTAACAATAATTGCCTTTTGAATATTGATTGAGGAAGTCTAATAGCGAATTCTTGTGAATAGCGTGACATCCGCTGTAACTTGTAGCACAGATAATAGTTTGTTCAATAGACGGAAGGAACTGATTAGGCACGTGCTGACGTTTCATAATCTGTGGAAACCTCTGCTAAAAACAAGATGAAGGAAACTTTTGTATCTGAAACGCAGACATTTTGACGTACATTTGTTTGGGTATAAATTTTCTTCAAAGTTAATAGAAGTGGTATAGGATACAATGGAAACGGATTCGTGATCTTCAACAATGAATTATTAGTTTATAGTTTTTTAACATTGTCCAAGTTAAAGAATTATTAACTCTTTAAAATGTGGTCTTACATCTGTCGTAATTATTAAAGTTACGTAGTACGAGTGTCATTACGTATTTAGACCTTCATACATAAAACAATAATAGTTAATTTAGTAACTATAAAACATAGATAAAAGATCCATTTTGTAAAGAATAGATAGAATGGATAGAAGAATAGTTTATCAACGTGTCAAAACGCTAAATATGAGTCAACTTATTTTTATTTTATTTAACTACCGCTATATATTTCGGATACTTTGCACCAACCGCGGTCACGGGGGGACTGAAGATGGAGACACGAAGGTATCTCTAACGTAAAAAAGTATTTGGAGAAACTTAAGTCCTTATAGGGCTGACTAACAGTGTCCTATGGTATTATTAATATACGTCGCGTTTTAAACCGTTAAAAATGTTTAACTTAAGTACTAGTACTCGCGTAAACTATATACATTCTTCATTCATATACTATAATTAACATGCTTCAAACGATTTTTTCATTTCTTTAGCACTCGTTCCTAAATTACTACCACTTATTTATTGTCGTTTTTACAGCAACCAATTACCAGGAGCCCGAGACAGGATCAAGTTGCGTGGTCAGTGAACCCACGTTTCTTGGACTTATCAAAATTAGGGACTTCAACAAAAACCGGTGCTTGTCCAGATCGCCTTAATAAGGATACATTTTTTTGGTTTCAGATGTATGAGCGGGACGATGACCTGCCCGCAGAAGTAATCTTGGGAAAATTATACAAGCTATTTGATAATTATGCTTCAGATGCTTTTAAAAGTTAATGTAATGTTTCAAAATTATTTGTGTTATATTCGAGATTTAAAATAAACACTCTATCCGGGTTCGAACGCGAAATATATTTAACTACGGTGCAATACTTCAGATGCTATACAGGAGCCGTGATCACAGGACTGCTGCAAAGTATCGGAAAAAATCCGATTATAACTTTGAAAGTTGCCTAGCATCATAGCCATCTGATAATATGTATACTTCCTAAGCCAGTTAAACACGACATCTCCTGGCATAATAGCTTTGGGAAATAACCACACAATAGCGACCGAGGTGCGCCGAATGGAAATTTCGTCAATCGCAAAACAGATGGACCGTGACCGGTGAAATTTTGTATGGGTCCCACTTCCATTGTTGTGCGGTTTCATAATAATTACCTCGTTTTATGGTATTTAAAGCGCTTTAGTTACTTCACTTGAAAACAATGATACATTCTTTGAAGAGTTAGATATTCGACGATTACGAAAAATTTAAGTTAAAAAAAAAAACACTCGTGACATCAGTATAGTTCTGTATGACAGCGGAGGACAGACTATTAAACACCTTGACAAGATGTGCTGTCGGCATATTTTTGCTCTAGATATTTGTAAATACATAGACTAACATAAAAACGGAATTTGAATATTTTTTTGCCACCCCTCATTTTATATCCGGATTTTCAAAGACCCAGATGTTTCATAGAAATATTTTAATAGAGATTTTAACATGTTTACAAGGATGAGAGTCAAACTCACTACAATGTTTCAAGTATAATATGTGATTCTCCTATTCATTAAAAGAATTGTAGTTTCATAAAAACAATTACGCTGTATTAATAAAAAATAATTTTTAATAACTTCCTTAAAAAACACGAACTACACTTCCCTATCGTAAGGTATCGTCGTAAAGACATTTCCTTACAAATATTAATTAGCGATGTCAATAACATTACATGCGTACTAAAAATACTGTCGCATCTTCCGTGTATGAACGAAGTTTTATTTTATTATAAAACTAGCGGCCCTGTCCCGGCTTCGCACGGGTAGACATAAATAAGTACAGATATTAAAATTATAAGCATGCTAATTAAAACGACCATGAATCACTAAATTAAAAAAAATGTATTTCGCGTCCTAGCTGATAACGACCTTTGTCTATCACGCTGTGTCAGGAGCCGCTGCGAGCGTTCAGTGTTAGAGACCCGTGCACGCGTTCGCGAACTCCTAGCTCTATTTCCTTCAAGTCACTGAGACGAACTTGCATTTTGTTCTGCAAAACGCATGCGTTTTATTTGAACTTCGTGATATCTTTTGAATGGAATGTCCCATTTCGATAATTAAAAAAATAATCATCAGGTATTGAGACAGTCTTGAATATTAAATTATTTCTTTGGATAACAATTTATAAAGGGTACGGATAACACGGTCTGATTTTAATCGGCATTTTTATTAATTTATTAAATGTCAAAAAGTATTTTTGTAGATATTGATATATTCTATAATATTGTTGAAAATTTTTTTGTCCTATCATTAATACTTTTCGCAGCGTATGCGAAGAAAGACATTTTACGACAATTTTTTTTAAGTCTTCCGTTTGATTTAGTAAGAATTTCTATAGATGCCTATAGTAATCAAGTACTAAATATAGCCTATGTTACTCAGTGATAATGCAGCTTTCTAATCTAAGAAGAATTATTAAAATCGGTCCAGTACTTTTTGAGTTTATCCGTTACATACAAAAATACAAATCTTTCCTCTTTATAATATTAGTAAAATAGATAATCAAAAAACCTTCACTTAATAGGAAAACCGGCCCCTCCAATCAAATTTCATTAAAATTATTTCCAGTTGTTGTTTATTAATTAAATTTTATTATGCAATAAAAATACATTAATGCGGTCAGTTTATATAAACGGTCGCCTATATTTAATACTTCAAATATAAACTATTTAAATAATACATCAATAACGATTCAAAAAGTAAAATAAATCTGTTAACTTATTTTAGTTTCTTTAAATTATGACCCGACGTTTCGAGTGCTTATATTTATATTTCTTAAAATGAATTGAAATACGTAAATAATGTATTTCAGTTTTCAATAAATAAAGAAACGTGATGAAAAGTGGTGCACACATAAAAAAATTGTCTATACATATATACAGACCCCCAAGAACGTTTTCTAGCCATAGACAAGATAATAGGTGTATTTATGATAATTTAAGACCCCTGTTATTACAGCGACCCCACTAACTCAAGCATAGAGATTGGTCTACAGTTCAGTGAAAAATATAGTTTTTACAACGAACAACAATTAATTTACATAACTTCAGTTGAAAGCTTATTATTTACTCAGTAGTATAGCCAAAGCAAATCTTTGAATTTGCAAATACGAGAAACTACCAAACAATTTTTTGGAGGACTCATTGGTCTAATGTTAACAATTTATGGCTAATAATCAACAGGTCCGGAATGTTTCTAATTAATTTATATTTTTTCAGAAAAATGTCTTCGTCTGGAAAACTGGATGTGTGGTACCATTAAATAAGTCCGGATCACGAACCCCCGAGATGTTTGCGTTTCTGATAGTCTTTGGAATTTAGTATATCCAAAGCTAATATTTTAGTCGACAGTGAACCCCGTGCTGTCTGTCTTTTATCATATTAGGCAATTATACTTAATGCTTCAGCAAAACAACAGTCAGAAGGTCTTCTAACAAATAAATACTTCTATTACCCGTAGTAAACCTTCAAGTTTGTTTTTACAGAAACTTTTTGAGTTGTTTTTGTTGATGTAGCCAAATCAAGTTTAATGGTGCAATTAATATATTGAGGTGATCGCGGTTTACGATATTGCAATATATCGCGATATAATATAATTGTAAATGTATAATAATAGATTTCTCTGGCATATGGGTTTTAGTTGAGATATTCCATTCCAAGCCTTCATCAATGTAAAATATGCAATCGACTTATATAGGGTTTGGTATTCAACTGAGATTTGAGTTATGACAAGTATTAATTTGTAGATTTTAAATTATATTTGAAATTGTACTACCAATTAAAATGAAAGAAATATATATTTTTTTCATTTTTGGCTTTTGAATAATATAGATTTCAGCCATAATGATACTATTAGTTGTGATGAAATGTAACTTCTGTTAATGCAAAATTATTATAACCGAAGTACAGAGAAAATCTCGCTTCTGTAGATACATTTCTGTGTCTCTTTCATTAATTTATATTATTTACAGACACGTCTTGATCAACCACCTTACTATTTTTTATGTATTGTTTCAATCAAACAAGTAAGTCGCGAAGTTATGTAAGTTTATATCTATATTTAACGCTTTTATTTGAAGCTTGAAACTTAAAACAATTTAGGATCCAGCAATCTCTTAACCATTAATGTTAAACATCGATCGTTAACAAAGGGTTGCGCAGGATTTATGATTACTTTCTCCGCCATAACCAATTTTAAGTAATGGTCCCTTGATAAGCACTTTTACATCACGTAATCGAAAACCTTTTGTGGCTCTCGGAATGTAAGGATAATGATCTCGGTTATGTAAAGCCGAAAGATAGTTAACGAGTCCCTCGCTTCACTTCAATCGGGTTATTGGTTGGAGAATTTTACTTTCTCATATTTTTTAATACAATTAATTCGTAATGTAGTGTAATATGCTTGATATGACGCAAATTGTGCAACGTTGTAGTTCGTATAAACTTTGTGTATAATAATAACCTAAAATGATATAAAGGTTTGGTGTATAGTTTGAATCTATTATGTACCTACATATAAATGTTTATAGGTAAGTTAAATAGTGTCTGTAGTTTACGCAAGTAGTAAGTTTAAATAAAACTTTAACGGTTCAAAACGCGATATATATTAATTAAACTTATTTGAAAATGATTATAACTACGACATGACGTTTCGCCCCAAATACGAATTCGATGGAACAGATGGCGCCAGCGTAGCAGTTTTTTACTTTGACGTCAGAGACAACCTCCATCTTTATTCTCCCCAAGACCACGGCTGTTAAACCAACATCAACGAACTAAGTTACAATTTATCAAATAAGTTTAACTAATATGTATTGCTTTAAAACCATAAAAGTGTTTTATTTACAGTTTTATTACAGATAAAGGTTTTCTCTAGTTTATTAAAACTTCATGAGAGACATTAGTTTAAAAAAATAATCACTTTATCACAAATAGGTAAGTTATGGCTGTGCATGCTTGTTTCAAACAAGTGATATAGAATGCAGGTGTTTTATTAAAAACACTTGTAATACTAATGTTACAAAACGATTACATCATTACTTTTTAGAGATGGGACAAATTCTTATCTAACCGAAACCGAATGCCTAACAATCGGTTTAAAATTAAAATGCAAGGTACGTTTTGTATACGCAAATAGTAATTTTATCAATACATTCTCCGTTACAATGTAAACTAACGTTTGAATGTGTCTGAAGTGCAAGAGACGCATGTCACATACAACTAACAACTTTTTTCGCGTGATCACTAACACTTCAATAATTGTATTTAGTGTAGATATTTATTATATGGTAACACTATTAAAGATATGATTTTAAAGTGGACATTAACTTTTTTAGGCGCTAACATTCAGAAGTACGGTTATTGTTTCCAGCATTCGGATAAACTATACGTAAGCCGAAGTTCCGGCCATCCCTACTTATTATTCATATTAATAATAATAAATCGTAGTCTGTTGAGTTGTAATTGATCACGTTCTATTCAGTTCCGTCTTCATACAATGCCACTGAGTTCATCAACACGATTGTTATTCTGTTAAAATCGTTGCTTTGTTTTACTCTACTTTGTTGGTTCGTTTCTACCTGCTGTTACAAAAAGGGTTTTAAAGCATTGATAACAAACAAAGAACTAAAAAAGGTGTTTTAATACATTGTATTGATTTATGCTAGATATTCTGTGTTATATATCCTACATATATACAATTTCCATTATTTAAGATTTGAATTGGTATCGACCATTATTACAAATCTTGCTTATAAGCATTTTGTGCACTATTATGAACATTAAAAGTATATTTAGATGCAATAAAAATTTACATCACAGGCGAGACTTAAACCTGCGTCCACAGTGTTCCCTGACGCTGCTCTAACAACAACACGGTAGGTAATTATTATTAACATAACGTTACATTTAAAAAATATTAAATACAAACAACATTTCAATAAATATGTAGGTAAAGAAGACTGCTGACCATTATTTTTTATATTATTATTATATCCGATGACCATAAGTTATAATTGAATGTGATTGGTTGTTTATGATTTCATTTCATTTTAAACCGTTAAAGTATTTTCTTTTAAACGTGTATTACTCTCGTACAATAAAAACAGTATGATAACTGTTCTAGAAGATATAAGTGTCTTGAAGACAGATTTTAATATGCTTCCTACGCACCTAAGAAAAGTCGAGGAAAAGTGGAACTTCCTAGGAAAATATAGAACACACGTCTATCATTAGGCGTAGTTGTAGTCTTATAATTATTTTCCAATAGTTAAATGTAATGACTCGACAGGTGTTGGTTGAGATTATAGTGTAAGGCGAATATAGTTGTCATTTGTGTGTTGATGTGTAAACGAACTGAGTGACGTGGACCTACTTTCAGTAATATTCTATGATTAATAAACTAGATCTTTGGCACACATGATGAGTAGAATAACTAAACATAGGCTGTAGGTTACGCGAATGGTACACATATAAATAAAACTATAATACGTTTCGGATACTTTCTAGCAACTGCGGTCACGGGGAGACTCAGGATGGAAGGTGTTCACGTCAAAGTCAAAACTGCTACGCTAGCGCCTTCTGTTTCATCATAGTTGGTATATGGAAGAACTAAATTAAAAATAATTGAATTATAAATAAGTGAACGTTTTAAAATGTTTTATTTAAATGAGTAGAGGAACTTTCCTTCCATGGCTTGACATTAAGTACAAACCATTGTTTTATTTTCCTACATTTGGTTTTGGTTTCTATCTATAGGAACTTAAACCAAATTTTGTTAGGAAAAAAGTGGGGACCGTTTGAAGTTGACGTTAGACATAAATATAATATTTCTAACGATAATATTATATTTCTTAAATACTATCGATTAGTAATACATTTATATTATAACATATAGTTAAACCATAGAGCTTTTACATTTTAGAAATAGTTATCTACCCTCAGTGTTCTAGAGCTTATACTTAATATTGTTGAATAAAAAAAAAAAATATAAATGTGTGAACACAGTCGGAATTATTTCTGTTTATATTCTTGGTCAACATTAATGTATATCAACTCATTTAAGGCTAATCTAGGATAAGTTCAATGTACACTAGGTTAAGTCTAATGTAAGCCATTTTGAAATAAATTTTTAAAATCAAAATCATCATAAAGAGGTAATATTTAATATATAATTAATTTAATTATGGATTACGCTTATAATATCAATTAAGATTTGGAATATTTTACGATTAATCCTGAATACAACGTAATACTTTACGTAACTTTCACATAAAAACATTAAAATTAATGAAATGGCTAGATTAAACTCATAATAAAAACTAGACAGCCAAATTTCTCTCATAAAAAATGAGAAACGTGAAAATTGAAAGTAATACAGCTCGCACCGCATTCTCAAAACTGGATGGGTAACATCAAACATTTTAATTTTCAAGTTTATTTAAGTGTTTTACTTTAATTCATGTCATTTTGAATTAAAAAAACGCTTTGTTAATTACGTATGATTAAATAATTAATTAATGTAGAACTAGGACTAGAGGTTCTTTCTACTTACTGGAATTTATAGTGGATAATGACTTTTTTTAAATATCTATATATGCGTATTCATATGTTTTTGTATAGTTAAGTACTTCGAAAAGGATCGAAATAATAAAAACTAAAACCTAATTAAATATAGCTAAATAAGCTAGCTAAACATTTCGTTACATTTTGTTATTCTGGAAGTTTGAAAATAGAACAAAGTTATTTAAGATTTGTTTAAAATTATAGGTATCTTGTTCGTAATCTAATATTGACTTTCTTTCTTATGTTTTTTTTTAATTTTAAGAGAGCGTTTATAATATTTAAAAGAATAGTGTAATATTAATTGTATTATAAATAAAAAAAATTATCCTCAATTATCCGAAGCCTACTAAACGTAACGTATAGCTGCGCAATTAGATAATTCGTGATACCTATTCCTAGTAACTATTACAACGATTAGTTAACAACTTTAATAAAAGATTGTTATTAATAACCAATTATAATTAAATATTTCAAGTTAATTTGCGTAATTGTGATTTGTGTCAGTGTAACGATGCGCTTATTTGTGTGTACGTGAGTTTGTCAGATTTACGTTAGAATTGTCACATTGTTCATAACTAGACGTGTTATTTGTGTCAACATCGAACGTTCTAGAAGGTGTAACATAAAAACGTAATAGTATAAACAAAAAACAAATAAAAAAAATAAAATACAAAAGACAGCACAACTTAGTTATATGGCTGGGGTTCTTGACCTTTCAGAAGCGAACCTCATTTCCCCCTCTGTTTAAAAAAAATAACTAGGACCTATAAATAATTCAATTAAATAGATGCGTCAAAAACTATCTCTCAACGGCACAGTCATCATTTCATTGTGACATTGCATCTAAAAATGCTAAATCTGCCTGTAGTTTACGCGGGTAGTACACATTAAATAAAACACTTTTGACAGTTTTAAACTCGATATATTAGTTAACCTTATTCGAAACTTATTTTAACTAAGTACGACGCTTCAACAGCCGTGATCACGGGTGCCGCATAGCATCCGAAACGTCGGGCCATAGATACCTAGTTAAAATAATTTTCAAATAAGTTTTACTAATATATATCGCGTTTTAACCCGATAAGTGTTTTATTTTAATGCTCTAACTATTCATCTCCAGTCGTTAGTAATACCAAATCTTTGTAGGTATGCATTTAAAAATGATAGAATTTCATGAAAAACAAGCTTTCTATGTCGTTACATCAAATCATATTGTAATATGAATGTTTTCACTTCTCTCAAAGAAATGGGACATATTATAATGAAAATAGCTTTCTCGTATCTTGTTTATGATTAAGAACGAAATCGATGGTCATGTCAAACAGAGCGTTGCTGACCACCTGCTAGTAAAATGCGAAAGTGGAACATACCTTGATACCTATGCATAATACCTTCTGGTAATCGTCGGGCCAAGGTAAAGACGGCATGCAATAATGCTTAATAGCTATAATTAAGTATTATCGCATTTTCATAAGTGATCCTTGATAGACTTAAATTAAAATACCTAATCTACCAATGAAAGTTAGCGCTGATCAATCAGTTAAAATCAAAGGTGTTTAAATAAAACACTATAACAGTTTAAAACGAGAAGAGTCAGCAATCACGGGACGGCAAAGCATCCGAAGTTAAAATAATTGGTAAATAAGTTTAACTAACATACTTTGCGTTCTAAACCGTTAAATTATTTTATTTGAATGTGTACTACAGTCTTCAAAGAAGGTGTTGTATCTTACCTGCTGTGAGAAATCCGGTCCGAAACAAAACACTTAGATAACTGTCACAAATAAACTTAGTTTTCAATGTCACAAGCACTAAACATTAACGGAACAAGCGAGAAAATATCGGACGCAATCGACCAGTCCGGTTTGACGAGATAAATTCAAATTAGCGATATCGATGCGCCTGCGCAGACAACCTACACAGGTGACGGACACGATGTGACTGAAAATTAAAACGGTTTAAGCGACGATGACGGTTGATTTGATTCGAATTGTGCGTTCTTTTCTGTCACGTTTCATTGGATTTTATTCTTTATGGATAGTCAACAGTAGATAGGATCGCTTGTTAAAATATCGCCGTATATGACGTTAGTATGTTGGTCACTACGGTGCCACCTCGATCGCCTTCACATGCGCAGGAGTTATTTTTTGCGTTAACTTGTTCTGTTTTTTATTTTTATTTTTGAATGGCTCTCTGGAGGCTTTTAAGTTTTCAAAGCTGTTACAGGCAAGGTTTAAAAACAACAATAATAGCTTCATAGATATCTAAGATATTTATTATTTAATTAATTTTTGGGATTTAAAAATGTAAAAGAAGATAGAAAAACAATTATGTACTTTTTTAAATACTTTTAGCTACATATTCTGTAGATAGGACATAGATACTAAATTACTAACATTATTTTGACTCCCTAGCTGACACGACCAAATCAACAAAAACGCGATTACTTAAAAACATTGCTAATGCCTCATCAATCAAAACCCGTTGTTTTGTTTAGTTAGAAATTAGTGAGAATGAGATAAGTCCTCTTAAAAGGAATGATGTCATCTTTTGAACTTGGACCACGTTTTCAAGTAAATGAGTTTATTTTTGTCTAGTTGTTCAATGACGTTCGAGTATTGCAAATTAATTACGACTTCTTATTAAACCGTCGATGTACAACATCCAATGAAGAGATAACGTTTCTCGCTGTAAGTAGGCAATATCGATCTCCAGGACATAAGTTAAACTCAAAAGTGGTCATGCAGGTGCCTTTAAAATTTCCGAATGTCCATTGGTCAATGCTTCATGAAGCTGAGTAACTTTGCTAAAATGTGCTGTTATGTTTGTATTATTTTAAGCCTCGTAGTCAGTTTATACGATAGCTGATGAGTGATGTCCGGGAGTCGAAACCCAATTCAGATAGAAAAAAAGTTTAGCATTTTCTATTACCAGGAAAATTACTAGAACCAGTGTAGTTTCTTGAAGAAGATGAGGTAGGATGGGGCCCTTGCTGTATGTTGAGGCGTCGGTCTTGGTTACTAATTTAGTGGTCAAAGTCAATTTAGCCTACCAACCCGCACTGGACCGGTGGGTAGAACCAGCCAAACCTTCTATAACTCATGAGATCTGGGACATAGCTTAAAACGTGTTAAAGCCTTATTTCTTAGTTTCGATTACAATTCATTAAAAATAATCTATACTAATGCTATAAAGCTAAAAAGCTTGTTTGTTTCTCAGAATTACTGTAATTACTATCTCAGGAATTACTGTTTTGAATTAAAAACATATTTTTGTGTTAGTTAAAGCATATATCGAGAGGCTTATGGCTGTGAAAAACCTTATTTTTAAAGCTAAGGAGGTTGTTTGCAAATTAAATAGTAAGATGCCCACAATAAGTAGTCTAAGAGCTGAAACACTTTTAGTATAATTATAATACGGTATTCGAACCCAAGACCTTTAGTGGACAGCAGAAATTTTTTATGAGTACATTAGGTGCACCTTATTTGTACAGGACGAGGTATAGATAGATCGAAAATTAGTCATAGAATAAATTTTACAGCAATTAAGTCAATTTGGCTAGGACCCCGGCCGGATGAGAGAGGTCGCCTGTCCACATTCCGACAAAACCAGCTATAGACAACCTTCAAGTTTTTACTCTTCACGCACTACTCTTCTACTAAGGATTACTTCTAGATTTTTCCAAAAATGCTACAATTATTTTGTATACAAAAAACATACTGCCTTTTTTCATTTGTTTCCTGTTTTGTTGAAAATGTGCTGTAAGCAACAAAGAACGTGCGAGTCGGATCCGCAAAACGAAGGGTTTTGTACAATTGGCACATAAATTACCATAACGAAATTAAAAAATAAAAACACACAAAATCTTTAAAACATTAATTAAGATGTAACTATTTAAAAATAAATATTACTTGGCATTGTGTATTATAAATGTTTGTAAATGAGATAAATATACATCTATACTAATATATAAAGCTGAAGAGTTTGTTCGTTTGTTTGAACGCGCTAATCTCAGAAACTACGGGTTCGAATGTTTTTTTTTTCGAAGTCGCTGACACAGCTAATAAAACTATAAATGTATGTAATGACAGTAATTTTCATATTAAAGAATGACGTTTAGGCATAATATGTATGATTTGATTTATTAACTTAAATTACAGAATAATTTATTTTCTGTATCATTAAATAAAAGTCTCCAGTTAATAGTAATTTTATAATTACAGTTATCAAGTAATAGACACGTAATATCTTCGGACACTACAATTAATAACACCGATAATATTTAGTACAATAATTAACAAAAGACCCATAACATGACTAGATTAGCGTTTATTACTATAGAAACTAATAACAAATAATTAAAATATAATTCAAACATAATATTCTAATATATATGAATTTTAACAAAACAGTGGATTTTATTGATTTAGTCCGTAGTTTTTATTTACTTTTGTACTTTACAATACTTCAATTTTAGGCATCTAGATCAGAAAATAATAATTTTTTTAATGTTTTTTATCTTTTTATTTATATGAAAAAAGAAGAATAATATAGGCTTGGTGGACTAGTGATGTAATTATAAATAAAGTAATCAGATCTTTACGAGAATAGTACCTACATGTTTAACAAAACATTTTAAACGGCTTAAACATCAAATTTTATTATTTTTATTTTTAATTTTATGTTAATTTTTAACGAAAACAACAGCAGCAAGTGGAACAAGGAAACACCTAGCAAACGTTTGTTGCAAAACATTGCATTTTGGAACGTCTGGTCATAACATATATTAAAATTAAACCATTAAAATTAAGTAATATATTTTGAACGCTTCACCTTTCACATTGTAAAACTGGAATTGGTAATAGTAACAGAAAGCGGCGCAGGTTCGAGTTCCGTTGATATGAATTGCTTAAAAATATACTTTTAATATAACCTATGTAATCTCCATTTTGAACCGTTCAAATTGTTTTATTCCAATTTCAGTATTACTTTAAAGCAGTTTATCTTTGGAAATTATAGGCCGTTCTACACAACATCGATTAAGTACACCGAAATCTAATGAGATCTAGAAAAATAGTGTCTTCTAGAATGTTCTAAGCCTTTCTAGTTAGGAACCAAGTTTGCATCGGCACAGCTTTTCCCTTCATGGAAACGTGGCCACGGTAGGTGAGCTCAAACTGTTCATCATAATTGTCCTCGCGCATGAGATAGCTGAAAGAATTTAATATTCTTTTAATTATATGCCTTAAAGTTATGTCTAAACTTATATTATACAGCTAAAGAGTTTGTTTGTTTGAATAACTGGTTTTAAATTATGCATTATTTTTATGTTGGTTATAGCATTTATCGAAATAGGCTTTAGGCTGTATTCCATTCAAATTGCTTAGCTACAATTGGTCGCAGCGCAATGGAACAGTGAAAAATGTGAAAAAGTGTGGGTAGGAGGGTGAGAGTGAAAGTGGAAGTTAGAGTAGGAGTGATGGGAGGTGAGTGTGTTGCGGCAAAGTAGCACTTACAACATAGATTAGCTGCGATAAATACACAATTACGTAAATTAATGAACAGCCTAAATAATTAAAAATTCTACCCCAATGTTATTCCACGCGAACGAAGTCGCGGGCACAGCTAGTGTATATATAAAATGTCTAAAAATTATCTAAAAAATTCCGTGACAGTATTTGTCTATCTTTTAACTCGAAAGAACGACGGTACTAAGAGACGTCATGGGTAAGAATTATAATTAACTTTGGAATCTAATCCATACGAACGAAGCCGCGTGCACAGCTAGTCGTGCACATTTTTTACAATTATTCTCCTCTAGCGAAACGTTTGTAGCCTTTTAATAACAGCTGCAATAATAAGACTATTTTTTAATTGAACATTAATTGTATTACTTAACTAGTATTCATCAAACTTTAATACAATTTAATGGTTGTTTGAGTGACTTAGAGGTCAATGTTTGAAACTAATTTTAAAATAGGAGACGTAACTAAGGCTTCTGTTAGAGAATCAATAGTAATAGGATTAAATGCACTTCTAAGTTTTCACCAACGTTACAGGTTACAACGGATTTACCTGATCTATACAACAGTCGTAAACTCGAAAATATATTCCTAAAATCTCCAAAGAGGTTATAGGCTGTCCCGCGGTGTTTTTGACGTTTTGAAAATACATTAAATTATTGTTAAATTCTTTGTGAATATCTAAATTTGTGAATGAAATGGATTCGTTTATGGATTTCTATTTTGACGAAGTGTTTGTTAATTTGGACCGGGATTGTCTGAACGAGAGATATAAGAGGCGGGAACTAGTTCAGTACTTTAATTCTGTGATCACTGGATGTGCTAAAGGTTTACTTTTGTATTATAAGATAGTACGATTATAATTAAGTATTGTAGAAAACTGTCAGATAAACATTTATTTCCATAAAATTAATTTATATTTCTTAGATGTATGGAATGGCGTACTTAACCGTAAACTAAAATTGTTTTATAAATTTTTATTCCTATGGTTAAAATGTTAGTTAAGCTTACCTCTCAATGCCCTCTAAAATGGGAGCAGACAAATTTCTTTACACGTTTCATTATTAATTTTTATGATCTAGACTTCTGTTCAATGAGAGACTGAATTATTACTTACTAACTCCTTACCAAAACGTGTTTTAACTAAGTCACGAAAAGAGCTACATCTTTAAAGTTTTATTTAACTTAAATTAAAGCAAAAAAAAAATATATTTTAATAACAAGATAAATAATAATATTGAATTATATTTGTTCTTTCGCCTTTCACTAAAATGTCATTTTCTCATTTTAGGCCAAAACAAATCGGATAATACAACATGCAAGAACTTCGTGAATTCAGCATTAAAATACCACAATAACTGTAAATCAAATAATGGTGATATATGTCTAATGGGGAAATACCACAATCTTCTCTATATTGCCATGAAACTAGCCTTTGATTGGAGTCTCCAAGACAACGGTGTGGTAGCTGCATTGCTTGATGAATTGTACGCTTGTGAACGAACTTTTGAGAGGATCTTCTTAGGTAAAATACGATGAATTTATATAAAGTATAACACAAAATATGAATTAACATCCATTATATTCCAGGAGCTATCTTCGGCACTTCAGCACCTTACTTCTTAGCTGGATGGAAGTCAGACTTCGTAGACAGAGAAGAAAATGTCCACGCCCTAGTCTTCTTTTTGGACCACGCCACAAACGCTAACCTGGAGTTCAGAGACGAAGACAAATCCTATCGATTCATAGACGTGCCCCTAGAAAGTTGTGGAAAAGCTTCTCCAGTACGTGTCGTGATACAGATGGGAGCTGCTGAAATGCTGATGATCCTCCTAAGATTTGGGGCAAGAATCACAGCTGATCACGTGTCAACGAATCCAATAGAAACAATTCTAGATAGATTGAATGAATACAAACGACAGTACCCTTACGAACTGGTGACTTGTTTGAAGCTATCATTAAGAGCAGTTCCACATCTTAACTTCACAGTGGATAAGCTGGCGTTAAAGCACTTGGAATTGCCAGACGATTACAATTATCAAAAAAGAATTGCTTTAGAGAAGTATGGTGACATATTAAAGGACCATCTAGTTCCCAGTTCCAGGTGTGGTTTGCGCCCAGTGGAGTTAAAGCATCTGTGCAGATGTCAAATCAGACACATGCTCTGGGTGAACTTTGAACTACCGTTTGGTATACAGAAACTGCCTTTGCCTATATCGTTAAAGAAGTATTTGGATTTGTGTGAGGATTAAAGTTTTGAAATATTCCTATCTCTCTTTTTGTCTTTTTTTAGGTCCATGACACAGTTTAGGAGCATAGTTCATTATTATCATAAATAATAATATTCCATCACGTAAAACATTAAATAAAAGTGATATATTGTATATGGTGGGTAATGGTTGTTGATACTAAGCAATGCCAATTTCAGAACAAACCTGTCTATGAAGGCTGAAATAGGTCCATTCAACGTTGAAAAGTCCTGATTAATAAGATAACATAGGCATACTTGTTAGGGATGATTTAAAACCAAACTTTAATCTTTTAAACCTCATTTTTGTGTGTAACTACATAATTATTTAGATGTTTTACGTTTACGCGGTTTTTTGCGTCTTAATGCTTCGCAAGTTTGCCAGTTAGTCCACTTAGTTATCATTCTCATACTTAGTCAAAGAAATGAAAAAGAAAATCTCGTGATGGCGAAACGAAAATTTTAAATGACGATAGTCGAAAAACTTCACTACTCAAGAAAACCATTTTATTTGATAAATATTAGACTAAATTACCTATGAGTATCTTCGCTGACGTTAATAGTTCCAGGCACTCCCGTTGTTTCGCATCGGCTGGTCAAATTAACAGTGTTTCCGAACAGGCAGTACCGGGGCATACGATGCCCTATCACTCCTGTCACAACTTCACCAGAATGGATTCCAATTGTAATACCCTATGGGGAGAACAAACATAAGAAATTGAAGAACCCTGTAACCGATTCTCTCGTCAATTTTTTTCATCTTAAAAAAGGTTAACCTCCTCAGAGCAAGCAAGGAATTTTTTTATGAGAACTCAATGAGACAAGATGCCTATGCTCGAAATTTTAAAAAGAAAATTTTTAAAATTTAGAGCATTTACACTATTTACACTATTCTTCTGTTATTTTTGCACGTACCTAAGCTATTTTCTATCTTAAATAACATAGACAAACATCCTTACCACTGGCTCCCCATCAACGGTAACGGTTTTCGACAGGTCCATCATTTCTAAAGCCAACAAACAGATATGTTTGGCATGAGCTTCCTTATATTCAGGCAGACCAGATACAGCCATGTACTTGTCCCCCACGGTTTCTACCTGTAATTTTAGATAGTGGTTTTTTTTACGATAAAGGAGGACGGCATGACATTGGGTTCATTTGGTGATGGGTGATATACCCTAGCATATAGCATCTAAACATGATGCGCTGTCGACTTATTTTCACTTTGCATATTCGGGAATTCATAGACTGAAACCGAAACGCGATTAAGCTTCACAGCTTTTTCATCTGTGGGTGGTTCGTGACCTGGACCCGGAATTTCTATCGAGGCGATCGAAATACCAGTTTAAAACCCGACATGTATTTGTTAAATATATTTCTTTAATACGTCCCCCTGCCCCTCTTGGCCTTAGTTGCATTAAATCATCCGCCACGTCGGATCATGGGCAAAATAATAAAAAATAAGTGTTAATATATTTCGTATTTAAAACCGTTGAAAGTATTTAATTTCAATATATTCTGAGTGGAATTCTGATACTGTTTAGTCCGTTTAAATCGTAAATTTTTGTTTAAAGAGGTATTATAAATAATGACACTTAACAGTTGTCGTTTAAATCAAATTAAAAGTGCTTTAAAATACCTTATACACATCAGGGTTTCGCTTGGGGTCTGTAAGTACATCGAAAGCAGTGTACAAATCGTTAAGCATCTTGACAATTTTCATGGCGCCCTTATGGTCTATGTTCCTGGCGCAATAGTTGGCAAAACCCACTATCCCGCTGAACAGGAGGGTCACAGGATCGTATCTCCGTGCGGGTACGGGCCGTCGGTGACGTAGTTCCGTGGCCACGCTCTTTGGAAGTACTGAGTATAGAAGTCTGAAAAAAGTTGAGAAACACAAATTAACTTGTATATGAAAACAAGTAGTATTCAACTGTATTGAAAGAAATTTACTACAATGTATAGGAATAACTATTTTTTTAAACATTTTTATCCCTACGCTTCGTGTACGTTTCAGCCGTTGTCACGGGGGGGAGGGTACTGAAGTTAAGTTACCTACAAACATTATTAGCTAATTGACTGTTATGTAATGTAAAAAAATATATTTTTTCACCTGTCAGTTTTCTGTTTTTCAGCTTCCAGCTCCCTGTATGTGTGTTGAAGTTTGTCAGTCAACACCTCCAGGTTTTGGGTGAGTTTGTAATCAGCTTCGAACTGCTCGGACATCAGCACCAGGTCTCGAGTAGCATCGTGAAGAGGGATATCGGAAATGCAGAGACCTCGTCTGTAAATGGACAGTAGATTTGGAAAAGTCTGGGTTCAATTCTAGAAGTTACAAACCTGTATCTGATCTGTAGCTTCACTAGACGCTTTAACCTAGAATAACATTGAAACTGAGACAAAATGAGTTCTTGAAGGCATGAGGTTTAATTATTGGCGAAAGAAGTGCCATTTAGACAGTTAGCAGAATTGTCATAACTAAGTCGGCATCGTAAGACGTTATGTTGTTGTGATTTTGTAACGGTATCACAAGATTATAGAAGATGGAATCGGTTCTGAATCTTACCGGGTCAAATCGTCAAGATTTGTAACGCTGGGGTAGCATTGAAATACAACCACATCAGTTTCAGGGATGTATAACATTTGGCCCTGGAATAAACATTATTATATGAAATAAACAATACAAATTTGCTATAGAAATAAAAACGAGAAGGAGGGTAGTTTTATTGTTTTTTTATGCAAACTCTTTATGCAGCGTTATCTTTGACCTATAAGTTTTAGGTTAAGTTACTTTAAAAAGGACTACTTTTAAAAGGAAGATGAGCCCAATTACAAAAATCTGTTTAATGTCTAACTACCTTCAGTCTTCAAAGAAGCAATATCCTCGTGATGGTCGCTGACACTCATTTCTTCTGGTTTAGTCTTGAGTACATAAACCGTGTTAATATGTGCAAGTACATTGGCAAAGGTCATCTCAAGATGTGGACGAACCTATAAAAATCGCCAATCAGTTATAGTTGTACTGTATGTACTGTATTGTCTCTCAGATTCAACACTTGACTTGTTTGACTGTCAACTGTCAGTTTTAATTAAACAAAAATTAAAGTTAAATTAATTCGAACAATTTAAATGATTTATTCTAAGTATTCCTTGTTTGCATAGTTCCTTGAACAATACGATTGTTCACATAGTTCTTTCGAATATCGAAAGCGAAAAGAGGTTGACAGTACATCTTTCATCGTTATATGGCTGGGAGATTACCATAATAGGCTATTGATACTATTAGTATATATAGTAAGTACTAATAATATGATTGAAATTTATTTGTTAGTAAGAAAAGACAAACTACATACTGTCTATAGTATACGCCAGTAGTACACATTTAAATAAAACTCTTTAACGGTTCAAACGCGATATATTAGTCAAACTTATTTGAAAATGATTTCTAACTTCGGCCCGACGTTACGGATGCTTTGCAGCAGCCGTGGTCACGGGGAGACCTCCCGTCTTAACTAATTTATCGCGTTTTAAACCGTTAAAGTTTTTTATTTAAACACACATATTTTACCATAGGTTATGATGTGGATTGCTTACCGTTTCTAAGACATCACTTATTTTACAGCCAGGCTGGTTGAGTCGTGGTAGAAGACGAGTTACGGAACGGCCAGCTTGTACAATGTTGAGTTCCCGGTCGAACATCAAGTGGAACGGAAAGACACGGCAGAAGGTCGCTGGACTGACCTTTGGTTCTTAAAATTAAATTGTTCTAAATTAATTTACGTTAATTGTTTAATGATTAATATTATAAAACCAAAATATTGACTGGATTTTATTATATGTTATTTTTTGTAGAATGTATGTAGATTGGACACTTATTAAAAAAAACGGTTTAATAAGTGGTTTATACTTTGTGACCGCTGTTAAGTAATAATATATCGGGTAATAAATACGCGTATAGTCAACGTTTATTTTTGATATTATATAATATATATATATATATATATATATATATATTTCTATTTATTGAGTATTAAGTTATAATTACTCAACAATCATAATGATTTTAAATAATATCTGTAGTACACACGCGTACACATCTATTATATATTATTATTGTTGTCCGCTGACCATTTCACCCATTTCCCCATTTCCTCCTTGCAGAGATTTGGGTCATCTAACTCTTCCCGTGTCCCCTTCAAACCTTCCGGTTTGCTTGCAGAATCTTATTATTTTTTCCATCTGTAATTCTTTAATGTCATCTACTGTAACTTCGTCCGAGCCCATATGCATTTGTCTTAGCCTCGAGTACGCAGAGCATTCAGTGAGTAGATGGATGCTTGTTTCCTCACTTTCTCTGCACTCCGGGCATAGGGGATCGCTACCTATTCCTATCATTGTAAGATGTCTGTTTAGACGGCAATGTCCTGTTATGATTACTACGATGAGTCGGATGTTCGGTCTCGTTAATCATACACATCTAAATAAAATACTTTAACGGTTTAGAACACGATATATACTGTCTGAAAAGCACCCGAAACGTCGGGTCGTAGTTAAAATAATTTTCAAATAAGTTCAACTAATATATATCGCGTTTTAAACCATTAAAATGTTTTATGTAAATAATGATTTTATTTTTTGCTATCCATCGCCTAGTATATAAAATAATTCGAATAAATATCTAGTATTAAAGTAATATTGAATTTAGGTATGAAATACAGTTGTTGATGATACAAGTTTCAAGTTACAAAAAGTTATTACCTATAGACAGAGTTTCAATTTCAGTCATTTCAGGCGCAGAAACTCGCCCCGTGGAAGTTTCAGTGATGAGGTACTGCACGTGGTCGCATTCCTCCTTTGTCTTCAAAATTTCCACTTGCACTTCTGTGTTGTGCAGCTTACTTGTAACTGTCTGTAAAGATGCGACCAAGTTTAATCCTGAGATTAAGCGTAAAATTAAAACTAAAGAAACGAATTACAAGCCATATAATTCTCAATATTTATTTTTTCTTTGCTATCTTTGATATTAGATTAATAGATTTAATAGGCTTTACTAAACTTTATATTCGATACAAGAACAGAAGAACATACCTTTACTATACCGATAACAATATGTTCCAAGCCTGGTCTGTCAGAATAGTAGTGGAGCACTAAAGCGCCATCTTCAGGGCGTTCGGTGCAACGGAATGACGGAGCGCGCATGCCCGGGTATAAAGTACCCAGGTGGTCGTGGAGGCCATCCAGATTCTAAAATATATAAAGAAGTATATATATTACCCTTGATTACTTCAAATGCAAACATTTAATTACCATCCAATCCCTATGTAGACAAAAAAGAATAAAGCTTAGTCTACGCGAGTTTATATAATATTTTTTTAAAAATCTGGAATACTGTCTGTAGTTCACGAGTGTAGTACAAATTTAAATGAAAAACTTTAACTGTTTAAAATGCAAAATTTATTAATATTCGTTTTAGTTTCCCCGTAATCATGGCAGCTGCAAAGCATTCGAAACTTCGTGCCGTAGTTTAAATAAATTTTACCTAATATATTTCGGGGTTTAAACCGTTAAAGTGTGTTTGGAATGGTCGATTTGGATGGAATGTAATTGAACACCTAATTGTTAATTGTCAATACGAACATTATACTGAGAAGATTAATCAAGCCATCTCAAAGAAGAGCATTTTTCTCGTTATTCTCATAGTTATGTAAGAGTTTTTTGCTTTACTCAATAACAATGCTGTAATTGCTAATTATCTTAATTATACCTGTAAGAAATCGCGCGGAGTAGCTCCTAGGACTTGAAGTATTTTGTCGTACCCCGAGTCTTGGCAGAACTCGAAGAATGTCATCCCAAATAATTCGAGTATTTCATTTGCAGGTGTTTCTGACATGAACATATTAATTTTAAATAACAATGGTTTTTTTACTCTCGACTTGTAAATGTTCACGTTTAAGTTCAAAATACGTATACTAGATGGCGCTTTAAACAGAAGTTTGACTCACAAAGGGTGCATTAATGCATCTTTCTTCTTTTCTTAACGATTTTTATTTTTATTATACTCACGCAATACTTCAACAGCGGCCGTGATAAGATTGTATGTAATTTCATCCTCGTATATCTGTCTCACGAGAAAAGAACCTTCCATTGCTACTTCAGCTTTTTTCCTGAAAAAAATGATTAATTAATAAAATCAATCAGACTAATATAGGTTGACAGTGCATCTTGTATAGATTTTATAAGGCTAAGGTATTTTTTTTGTATTACGCGTTTTATAGATACATATGTATATTTGATAAAAGGGTTTGATAGATTCATCCAAGCAAATACTGTCTCCCCGTGACCACAGCTGCTGTTAAACATCCGAAACGTCGGGCCGTAGTTAATAATATCGCTTTTTTAACCGTTATAGTGTTTTATTCAAATCATCCAAGCAAGTTACAATAAAAGACACATTTTGGAGAAACATAATCGGAGTATGGCATGTGAAACAAATAAATAAATATAATTGTTACACAAATTAACTCTTAGATTGACTTATGAATATCATAATTATTATTAATTTATCTATCTCATAAAGTACTAATAAAACTAATCTCTATGCTTACTTTATTGTCTCCCATACTTCTACTCCATACGCCTTCATAACGAGTAACTCCAATGCATAGTTAACAAAACCGTACTGAAAATAAAATTAGTCAATTAATAACTATTATTAATTTAATATTTCACAATATTAATGAAGAAGTCTTGACAGATTTCTTACCATTTTCGCGATGTTTTTCTGAAACATAAAATGTTGACATTAGCGCACTCTAGTTTAGAATTTAAGAAACCTACAGTGAAGAGGTTACTTCTTCGTTGTTAAACATTATAAATAGCTAGATGGCGCTACACATGTAATTATTGTTTAAACAAGGTATTATTACAGATATTTACAATAATAATTGTTTCTAACAACCTATTATCTCTAGTGAAACAAGTAGAAAAGCCTGTCTAAAAGATTATTTTTCACATTTGTTTTTGTTAAAACACATAAATTAAGATGTGCAAAAAAATATTTCAGTTATTTAAAAGTTTAACTGATTATTACAAGAAGCTTAAGAGATAAAATGATGTTGCGTCTTTTTATTAAGAAACGTAAAGCCTTAATTGTCGTAATGTAGCTAATAAACAATGATAAAAATAGTTTTTTACTGTCTTAATCAACCACTTACTTCTTAGAAAGTCCCACTGTGTTACGTTAAAAAAATTTGAATAGTCACTGATAATTTTTTGAAGCCATATATTTGATTCTTCGTAATATTTTTGTTTCTTAGGCCGACACAGACATTCACGTTACTGATCGCGCCGAGAGTTCGGCGCAAACTGGCTTCCGATTGGCGCACCACTGCACAGACTCAGTAAACACGAATTAACCTGTAATATTTTCCGAAATTTTCAAATACTACTCAAACTATTAGCTTCATTATACAAGAAGTCAACAATTTTATATCAAAACGATAAGTATTAAGAATTAAACATATTTTATTGGTTTACCTTACATGATACTAGATGGCAGCACTTGTATAGCTATTTTGTAACGTTAGTCCAACTATTTCCTAAGTTTGAACGTTGAAATTAAAACGTTTTTAAGAGGACAAGATACATAGGTTATCCCCGGGAAACAATATCTTAAGCATGATAATTTGAAACATTTACGCCTCAATTTTTTCGGTTTAAGTATTGGCATTTTAGTCTAACCAAATTCTTTTTATTACAAAAAACAATATATTTTGTTAACTTAAAAGAAGAAACAGTGATAGCTAGAATTTACTAATTAATCAATTGAAACAGGATTTAAGACATTATCGAGCTAATTAAAAATATAAACATTCGATACAACCACAAACCACATACCTCCTTCCATTAGAGGAGTCGGGGCAGGTGAACGCAAAATGATTAATGAATTTTGTACGCATGCTCGTGATAAATTAAATTATTCGCTCGTTTTAAAGCCTGTGACTTTAATAAATTCTTCGAGACGTTGATGAAGAGTAATGAAATATTATATTAAGACCTATTTTGTTGTTGTATCGGAAACGCTCTCTGAATATGAACAATTCACGCGGTGAATTCTTACTTTAACTGTTACACGATTTCGGGGTTAAATTTGTGTTTGACTTATTATATATTTTTTTGACACATGATAAAGTTTACCTTAAAACATTTGTTAACTACTGGTATAGTAAGTTACACTTATCATCTCATTCACATGTTATTTCTTAGTTGATTCTACATTCTATCAATTAAACTCTATGTTCTTCTGCCTTAAAAAAAATAATTTCATCTATAACTAGCTCGATCGCGTCTCTAGCCAAATGGTTAAACGTATTGCCTTAAGCGCGAGAGATCTTAGGTTCGAATCCCAGGGAAACAAAAAACATATTCAGTCGGGCAGGGCACAGCAGTCTGATCAACTACTGGACTGTTAAAGAACGGATCAGTGAAACGGACACACGAGGGGAAAACGGGATTTCACTTACTTACTTACTTTATAACGAGCTGACCTGGCCAACGTTATATTGCCATGTGAAGTATTCGACAAAATATGATTATCAATAAAACGCTTCTTGCATAAAAAATATATAAAATAAAGAATAATTCTTTTATACATCTATATATCAATTGGGAATCTTGAACCGCTTTCGCACGCAACGGAAACCCTCAAAAATGAATATGTTTTCCCGCTTATTCGACATTCGCTTACTCCAATTGACCCACCCATATTTTAGCATACTAAAAGAAATTTTTAATTTTTACCAGTAGTTCTTGAAATTAGTGAGTCCAAACAAACAAACTCTTTAGCTTAGTAATATTAAGCAAAGATATAAGAATATGTGTCTCGACACAAATCAAAGCAATGGGCATTAGATTGACAATCTTTATTGAATCGTCCAATTTACTCTAATTGTTTATTCGCTAATCGTGTAAATGATCAGCCTGTTGTAAAATCCACACACCCACCAAAATGCCTTTTCCCTTAAATGTATCACTCCATTTATGTAATTAGCTCGGGCTTGCTAGGGCTGTCACAACATATTATTTAAAATATAGTTATATATCGTTTGGTTCCGTTGAAGACGTTTATTTATGCTTAAGATGTATTTTGCTTAAGCTTAAACCACAACATATATATATCTATTATATCGGCGTATATGCAATTAATTTTATATTGCTATATAGTGAATATTGACGCTTTTTATATTTTTTTTTTCAAATGTGTCGTGTGAACACTAAGAAACACTTTTAACGGTTTTAACCGCGATTTATATTAGTTAACTTATTTACGATTTATTTTTAAAGCAGCCATGCTTATTTTATATTCAATTGTATGTTTTTTATCATTTACTAATAAGAAAGTTTCACTAACTGTGAAGTTAAATGCCGCATAATATAATTAAAGCATATTTCATACGTTTCTCATGCAGGCATAAAAAACTACTAGTCTTTTTAAAACGTCACGTCGTATTTATAAAAAAAATATATATTACGGTTCGGTGACCGTTAAGTATTTTTATTAAAACCGCGTCAAATACCCGAAAGAATGTTTAAAGGTTTTAGTAACGAATCGGTATAATTGTCGATTTAAAACTTACTACAATGTTTGCCCAATCATTAACTAATACAAAGTATCAGTTTTAAAGTGACAATTTCTTGTACTTTAATTTAAAAGATATGGCGCTATGTTGCGTATAGCGTTACGCTTGTTACCATTGAAATAGATAGAAGATTCGTTCTATATATTTTCGTAGTTAGGGGAATGTATTTTTTAAATTATAGTCTTTTTGGACAACCCTACAAGTCACACCCATCATATCGCGGCATGGAAATCTGTAATTTCGGGTCGCATGTTCAAAACTCAAGGACATGTTTGTGTAGCATTTATTTTCTATTTAACATTTCGTAGAATCTTATTACGCTATCGCTATGAAAACCTTATTAGTTGACCCTCAGGATTAAGGTAAGGCCGTGAATTGACTTACGTAAGTATTTTGTACAATTGAGTATATGATTGTGTGCATAGTAGACACAAATGGAACTCCATCTGCAGGAGATTTGGTTAAACTTTAGTAACTGTTACTTGTACACTAATTCATAAGCCATTTCCATGAAACCATTTTTTATCTATGCCAATATTACAAAGCTGAAAATATTGTTTGTATGTTTGAACGCGCTAATCTCAGGAACTATTGATTTGGATTGAAAATTATTCATCTCCTAAAATTTATTAAGATAAGGAGATAACTCTTCTATGCGGACAAAGTCGTGGCCACAGCTAGTTGATGATATTTCACATTTTTAGCTAAAAGAGGTTAATCGCTGCAAGGGGGTCATGTATGGGGGGGGGGGCAGGGCAGGGTTGGTGTTAACTTTAGGCAAAGCATCTAGTGCTAGGTTTTCGTAAGTCCACAAGGAAATAGCATGCAATTGGACTAAACTCATTTACTATTATATCCATATTCTTTTTTACTTTACTATAACATTAGTTCATAAAAAAGTAACTTCAATTACCTATCATAAATACTTTTCCACTTCTTTGCTGTGTCCAACCCAAACCAATATGTATAACCGGTATTTGAACCCAGAAATTATACTTAACAGCGCTTTTAACCAATCGGCCATGGGTGGTTGTGATTACAGTTTCTCACTATGTGTCGTAACAAGTACTTAACTACATTGTTAATAGCAGAACTTATACAAGTTCGCTCATAAAACGTTTCTATTGCTAATTACAGTGACTACTGCCAACACTTAAAGCCACCGCATTCAGGTTAGGTTTTAGCTTAGTTTATTGTTCCTGAAGCTTTTATTTTCCTCAACCTTAAGTGAGCGGTTTTCAGGAAAAATTGGTACTATTGGAAAACTGTATAACGGATAAATGATCGAGGCTACATTTAATTGAAGTATTATATATATTTACACCAATGGCGTAGTGGTGACTTTCTTAAAACAATATCAAATAATAATAGTTTTATGGCTACGCAAAGCTACGATTTGATAAAATTGAAAACTGTCTGTAGTTTACGCGAGCAGTTCATATTTAAAAAAAACCGTTTAACGGTTTAAAACGCGATATAAAAAACTTAATCTTATTTGTAAATTATTTTAACTACGGCCCGATTTCTGATGCTTTGGAGCAGCCCTGGTCAAGGGGAACATATTGAGGGTTTCACTAATGTCAAAGTATAAACTGCTAGGCATCATATTCCTTGTATGCCAAATACCGACTACGCTATATCGCGATTTAAACCGTTAAAGTGCTTCATTAGAAGTTTAACATTATCATTTAATACTTAACTTATACAGATACAAAAAAAAAACAACGGAGTACTTACTTAAAAATGATTTTTTAACTTCGGCCCGACGTTTCGGATGCTTTGCAGCAGCCGTGGTCACGGGTAGACTGCTGCTGCAAAGCATCCGAAACGTCGGGCCGAAGTTAAAAATCATTTTTAAATAAGTTTAACTAATATATCGCGTTTTAAACCGTTAAAGTGTTTTATTTAAATTGTACTACTCGCGTAAACTACAGACAGTATTTAACGGAGTACTTCTAATATATGTCACGTTGTTACAAACATAGTACCTACATAATAGGTATATTTGAAAATATATAAAATATTTTTAGATTCTCGAAGAATACAAATATAACCTCTAGTAATACTAGAGATGCCAATAAAATACTATATTAACATAGAATATTAGAACATTATATGCATACTTGATCGTAAAGGAATTTCGTGGTACAAGCTTCGTAATCCCGCTGAATAAATTCAGAGAATTTAACTAGCGTTTTAGCTCGGTATCTTGTTACAGCTCGTAACTTAATTAAATGTTTTTCTAAAAGATACTTTTATGAGCAGCTAACAAACTCGTTAGTTGAGTCCAATTTAAAATTCCAGTCTCTAGGGTAGACAAGTCTGGCGTATGTTGGAATCCGTTTTACGATTTAACAATCAAAGTTGAACTGGTACTGGGGGGTTGTCACTATCTGCTTTAATACAAATAAATGAATTTATTTGCCGAAATAGCAAATTGAAACCATTTGCTAATCCCTTGACCAACAATTGCCAATGCTATACTAATATATAAAGAGTTTGTTTGTTTGAACGCACTAATCTCAGAAACTACGGGTTCGAATTGAAATATTATTTTTGTGGTGGTCGTTTATCGAGAAAGGCTATATAACATTGTGGCTCTCCGATGCTTACCCTGCAAAAACGGTTTTAGATATCCAAAAATATGTATGAATGAATGTTTTCCCTTTAAATGATCTAAAAAGAAGTCAGTAACGAGTGACAGTTACGAGTTAAGATCAACTTGCAAGAACGTTAGTAATACACGTTAAAAGCACATTTGAATTATATTAATACAAATGATAATAATTTATTTACTCGGCACTCACAACTTATTGAATTTACAATATTTATTTAAAATTTAATTTAATATTTATCACGTTGTGAGAGGCTGTTATAGGGATACCAGTGATAAAGTCACCAGCCCCTCTTTGCCACGAGCTCGCTATAAACTAGTGTGGGTGTGCTTAGCAGACTTCATTGATGAATTTAATTTATAATATATATTTACCCTTAACCTTCCTAAACATTTAACATGCCAAATATAAGCTTTTTGTTACATATTAATTAGCCCATAATATTGTTCACGTGAGGGTACACAGTAAGAATAACTGTGAACGTAATTTGTTGCAAAAGTAAGGTAAGAGTTCGCATGTTTTCGTGTTATTACGGTAGAATGCAGTAACACCGGCCATTACTTTAGTTGTCTCGCTTAAGTGAACTCTTAACATAGACATTTCTTTTCCTTGAAAAATTGTTAAAATACGGTTATCTCATAGATACATTTGTGTTTGTTTATAGAATTACGTAGTGAGTGACAATGCTAAGTTACTAAGTAGCTGTTGATTAGACAAACATATGGAAGAAACATTATCCTCAATAATACGGTATATGCTACTTTGAAATTATAAAAACAACACAGCATGGGGGACGCGTGTGTCTTACTTTAGACCAAGTCTCCTTGTTCACGTGAGTTTACATGGTACTAAGCGGTATCATAGGGATATTTTCATAAATCGTTACTCATTAATTATATTTAGTTAAATTCGTGTTATATTTTAAACTCTATTGATTGGAATTGTTTTTTTATCTGTGGACGGTGCGGAATTTTGATGCCCTATCACCCATTTATACCAAAATGTCCAGACGAAGTCCAACGGGGTTTATAAAAAAAGAATTAAATATTAAATAATAAATGTTGAATCCAGTGGGAATCTAATCCACGATAGCTACCATAAAACCTTTTTCAGACGTCTAGCTTTGAGCTAAGCTACCTTTAAGAACTTTCTTAGAACATATCGACCAATATTTTATTAACATTCGGATTCGGTTCTCACACTCGGTCCGCATTAAATAATTAGGTGTTATCAACTCCAACACATCACGATTGATTGTCAACGATAAATTGAAACGCGACGGACGTTCAAACTCATTTGAATAATAGCATTGAATATGCATGGCTCGTAATATTGATTGCGTTATTATTTTATGAAGACTATAATTAACAGTTTATTAATGTTGTAACCGGTGTAATTAATTTTATTACTAAGTTATCATTAATTATTACTCTAACACATTTTTTCACATTATAGCTATCTGTTCGTATCGACCAATGTCTTGAATTAAATAGATTGAAAACTATAATATTTCTCGCATGATAACATATAATAAAAATGTATTTGGATTGAAAAAAAAAACAACACGGCATTTGACGCGGTATCTACAGCGGTCTGTGGTACTGCTTCAACCAATTGAGCTAGCGGCGGTCCAAGCCGAGGCCGATGCCCCCCTCGGGGCACCCTTGGTCTAGCCGCAAACACGGCGGGCGCCCAAAACGCCCGGTTAGTATTCGTGATTCGTGGCTTAGGAACACAATACGTAAGAGTCCAATCAAAAAAAAAAAAAACAATTGAGCTATCGTGTCAATTTTAAAATAGACTTTAAATTTGTTCAACAGAATTTAGAAAAAAACAGCTTCTGTTGCTCGGTTATTGGCATTGAATTTAATACAAGTTATAATTAGTTAGTTAATAATTTAAAAACATCACAGAATTTTAATAAAAAGCCTCAATGATTCGTTGTAGTAAAAAAAAATAGATGAAGACTGATCACATCATTCAAGGACTAAACAACTGATTCGTTATAATTTTCTTTTGAAAGTTGAAAAATGTTGTAGCTCGTGTGTACCTTAATTTGTTTCATGTATTATAGTAGTTCGTACAGGTATTTCATTAAGTTAAAATATAGTTTCGATATACATGATTGGGCCAATAACGAGGAATAACAGGAGTTTCTTTGCATATTCATGAAACTAAGAATTAAGGCCAAAAAAAACTCGGTTTGACAAATCTTAAGAACTTAGGACAAGTGTCTTTACATGAGTCTCTCTAGCTTATTGCGACACCATAAATGTGTTTAACCATAGCCACGGAGGTAGTCCTAGTCTAGATTTATGATAAGCCATAGTTTCTACCTATTAAAGTCCCACATCTGAACTCTGGTGTCCGTGTTTGCATGTTTTAAGGAACGGAAAAGCAAGGGGGGGGGGAGGATATCTACTTTCAAACTCTAGGCCGTTACTAGAAATGTATAGTAGTTTTATGTAAACTTATATAATAAACAAATATTTAATGCTATACTGTCTGTAGTTTACGCGAGTAGTACACATTTAAATTAAACACTTTAACGGTTTAAAACGCGATATATTTCAGTTAAACTTGTTTGAAAATTATTTTTAACCATGGCCTGACGTATTCTCCCCGTGACCATGCGCTGCTGCAAAACATCCGAAACGTCGGACCGTAGTTAAAAATAATTTTCAAACAAGTTTAACTGAAATATATCGCGTTTTAAACCGTTAAAGTGTTTTATTTAAATATCTTAATGCTATTAAGATTGAACCAGACAAGTAGAATTAATTAACAGTCTTGAACAAGTCGGGAAAGCAGTAGTGTTGTAGTTCCCGGTTTCTACCTCATTATTCCACGTAAATGCCTTCGCCGAGTTTGTTGTTACTTCGTACATGTTATAATGAACAGTGTTACTGTTGTAGAGTTGAAAATCACGAATTCGGGGAATATAAGGGCGGAATATTTGGATTAGGATAGAGTGAAAATATTTGTGACGAATCTACAGCTATAGTGTTCCGTGCTCTTGCACTTGTCAATTGAGCTACCGTGTTCCATTCACCCAATTAAAATAGAGCTATGAATAAAGCTTTAGACGCAAAAAGTAACTATTGTTGGTTCGTAAAGTTATATATATACAAAGCTAAAGAGTTTGTTTGAACAAGCTAATCTCAGGCTAGGTTAGAATTGAAAAATGGAAAAATATTTTTGTAGTGTTTTATTTAAATGTACTACTCGCGTAAACTATGGACAGTATTTATTTTTGTAGTGGTTTGAAAATTTATCGAGAAAAATCATTAAAACATTGCAATACAGCTAATAGGAGCAAGGAAACAGCGGGAAATGTAAAAAAAAACGGGGAATTTTATTCATCCTTCTGTTCCATCTTAGTGCGTTGCGGGGAAATCAGTTCAAGATACTAACAAATATGTATTATCGAATGATTTCCCTTTAAATGATCTTAAAAAATGTCCGCGACATTATCTTTTATAATTAACTCACAAGAACAACGGGACAACGTCGTCGGTGACAGCCATAATTTAACTATGTCCTCCTCCTCAGCAAAAATAAATTTTGTTGCCCAAAATAGCCATTCTACGTAGACGAAGTCGCTGACACACCTAGTGTTCAAATGAAACATTTTCTTTCATTTAGACCTGTGAAATTCAATATAATTTGAAAATTAGTCTAAATGTAGATGATAATAGATATTGCAATTCTCTAATCAATTCGATATTTCTACCGTCCATTTAAATATCAAGATTCCAGACGAAGTTAACAACTGAATACATGTTTCATTAACTCGTCGAAGAAAAGTTATAAATTGATAGAATCATACTTGACCCGATGGAGATCGAACGCGCGACCCGTGCATTATTACTTTTCTCTTCCTATTAAGGTGCAAACACGAAAAGAAGTACTTAAGACAATTTTTGTCACGTTTGTATACAAAAATGTGTGTATATTTAATGTTTTTTTTAATCATATACTGCTATACAACAAGATGACATATACAAGTAGTAACTAGTATGAACAGATTATGCAATACCACCACAGTTCATGTCTAGTTCCTAACTTTACCTCAACTTCACTATTGTGCAGAAATTATCTAGATAAACCGATGCAGAATATTGTATTTATTCCATACATTGTAATTAAATGACTCAAGGAATCTAAGTGATTATAATTTTACGTGTGAAATTTAATAATAAAAGTTTGTTAATTAAGTATGATTGAAATAACACACGATAGCTAAAGTTTACATGAGTTCAACACATTTCAATAAAACACTATTAACGTTTTAAAACGCGAAATATATATATAGGAATAGAAATAAAAAAAAGAGGCTCTAGTTTTTCCAAAATACCAACTACAAAGAAACAGATGGCGCTAGCGTAGCATTTGGCATTGACTTTAGGTACACCATCTTTTGTGCCCCCGTGACCACAGCTGCAAAGCATCTAAAACGTCGGAGCGTAGTGAAGTTAACGATTATATTTCGTGTTTAAAACCGTTAAATGTTTTTTTAAATCTTGACAGTTTTCAATCGTAATTCGAGTCACTGTGTGTCAAAATTTCAACTATCTACTATCGCAGTTACTTTTTACATTTTAAGAAATAATAAAAATCTTATTCAGTCATTCTCGGGACGTCCTATTTTCAAAGATTTCTTATATGGGCGACCTTTTTCGATTTAGCGCAGCGCCATATTGGAATTATAACCATGTCTCAAAATAATATCTATGAAAATTTTAATACCACTGTTGTATGAAAGTGAATAATGCTATGCTTCCTTCCTATACATTTTAAAATTATTAAAAAGCTTAACGGATCGTTGAATATCTGAATTGATAGAGGGAACCGAAACCACGTCCAACAAGCGTACCAAACATTATATGTAGAATAGTAATTTTCGTTAAACGTGTACACGAACCGTTTACACCCATGTAAATGTAGTAAAGTTTATAAGGACAAATACAGATCGACAGCGCAATTCGTGTCATATGTTATTGGTGGCAATGTATGGCTATTAAGCACCATGTGAAGCACTAGGTTGCCTTTTAACAACCACTCAGCTGTGTTGGGAGTACGTCCCACCTGTTATAGGTATAGTGAGGCAATTAGAACACGAAATAATAGACATATTCAATACAAAGAGAAAGCAAGGTATAATAAGTTTCGTTATAATGAGCTTATGCCGGCGTATAAATAAATTAAAACAGCTTGCTGCATGCATCATAGCGCTAATTAGGCTTAATGCGACCTTAGATGACCTATATTTCTACTCGCTTATCTAAAATTCAATCAATCACAGATCTTGTGTTGAAAGAAACTTATCTAAGTATCGTTTAATATGGTTTAAATTGGTTAACTAGTCGAATAGCGTTGCATTTAAGTGATTCGAGTCCCGGAGAGGCACTATAGTTTCGAAAATTGAAAAAAAAATCACGACTCGGGCAGGAGATGAACCGGCATCCACAGCGTTCAGTGCCGTTGCTCTAACCAATTGAGCTACGGAGTCCTACACGTAATCGGCGAATTTCCACCTATTGACACCTGTAGTTTCATCAGACACTATCGATTTGTCTCAATTGTCTGGAAATAGTTGATAAAACAACTATGTCAATATACAAGATAATATAAGAGACGTGATTTTACCCCCTTTAAATGTTTCTTTCAACGAAAAATATTACTTAATCTTTCAAATGCTTATTTAAAATATTATAGAATGTAAAAGTAAATCTCTAGAGTCTAGACAACTAGACTCATTTAAAACACTTTTAACGGTATAATGCAAAAACATGGTATCGAAGCACGTAAACTCTTTAGAGCCTGACCACAACGTGGCTGCTGTAAAGCATCCGAACGTCTGGTCGGAAACCAAGTAAAAAATAAGTTGAACTTATAAATTAAATATTTAAAAATTAAGAATTAAGAATAGCGTAGAAACACGGTTCTACTCTAACCTCACGTCAAGGTAGCTGAATTGGTATTTTCGTTAGTTTAAGCGAGTTCACATTTTTTTAATAAAACACTTTTATCGGTTAAAACGTCAAAACGTTGTCTCAAAGCGTACTTCTTTTTACACGATGTAAAGCTACAGCAGCAGCAGCAAGCATCAGCAATGCATTTTGCGCTTTAACAATGTATTTTGGATGATATAAAGAAAGTTAAATACTGTTTGTAGTTTACGCGAGTAGTACACATTTAATAAAAAATTTTCAATTAAGTTTAACTAATATATTTAACCTTTAAGTCACACCATAAAACACATTTGTCGACATTGTAAGACAGATTTTCATTTAAAGCTTACAATTTTATCGTTTATACAATATAGTTTGCCTCTATGCATTGATATTACGTCATGTTACATTCATATCTCTGCATAGCCTTTACGTAAAAGACGTACGGGCTCAGCCGTGTTAATGAAATTCCTCGAAGCCTGCATTTCAAATACAGCTGTGCCCAAGGTCATGACTTATTATTCATAACGGATCCTGATGAATTTGTGCTTTATTGCATTCTATTGTCGTAAGGGTTATCTCTTATTAACTCGAGAAATAAACTTTTAAACTGTTTCGCCCTATATATGTATTAACCAACGTTGCGGCAGTATAGTTTAAAAATTTAAACTATTATTCGCATTTTAAAACGGTTAAAATTTAAAACTCAGCAAAAGCACGGAACGCTGACGATTACGTGTGTAAAATGTTAAAGTTTTCAAACTGTTAAAATTATTTTATTTCATGTTCGTGTGCAACTTGCGTTAACTATAAACAATACTTCAAAGTATACTGTTTTAAACTGTAGTTTTTATCACTATTGTTACATTTATGGGCAATCATATATAACATATAAGTCCATAATAACATTATAAAGCTGAAGATTTTGTAAATACACTTTTAATTATTATAACGCCACCATGTGCATATTCTGAAAAATAATTAAGTTTTCGGTATAGTTTGTTATAAGTATACCTTTATTCTAATGGTTTCTTTTACTATTTAATTGTATGCTATAGTACTTTTCTGGAAGACTCAATTGTAAATCACTACAACACTAACCAACAGCACGGAACGATATGGAAGCCGGTTCAAGTCCCTGTCATAAATTTAATTTATACAAAGATTACCCACTAAATATATATTGAAATAATTGCTACAATCTACTGCTAATCACAAACATCACTCGGTAATCAATACAATATCCTAACAAGGCGTATCAATTCGATTTCTCATTACAAGCTAATCAAAAGATCTCTTGTTTAGTTCGAA